>OX463850.1:28439985-28452485 GCA_949825065.1 Odontocerum albicorne
GTGAATACAGAAATGCAAGATGTTTCAAAAAAATATATGAATATTAAAACTTCAGCATGATTCCAACTATTTGTTGTAAAAAATAAGGGCATACGTCCTACTGCACACAAAAGGCTAAAGCTCAGGAAGCCTAGGTCGTATGCTGCACAGGAGAAAAAACAACATTCACACATTTCTATGAATACGCTTATATGATATACCTCAACATATATATTCTTCCAGCATTTAATATGATGGTCGATGTTTTAAGTAAGATCAAGAAATCAATCTGAGATGTTTTGGTCACGTAGAATAAATTAAGAAAGATTTATAATGAGAAAAATACGCATACTTTTGTTGTAGAGTTATTTTTTTGTGATCGTGTGTGGTCGCTAAAACGTACTCGTATATCTTGATCTCACTCTGTGTTGGAATAAACCGAGGAAATTGTCACGCCATGTATGATATGTGTATTTATATTAAATAATTTTTTTTTTTGTTTTATTTTATATATGGTTTGAAAATTGATGCAAAGATTTATTAACTTTAAATTTAAGGTTTTTTTTACATTCATGTCATTACATCATTTCCATGTCGGAGAAGGCAGAGAAGAGAGAACGTCAGACTTTTCAATCGAAACAAATCTTTTGTATCTTCTACATCAATACGCCTTCTCATGTAACTCCTACGATTTATACGATATTCTTTATTTTTGCCTAGGTCGATTTTTCTGACGTTCCCTTTTTCCTCCTACAATTTCTCGTAAACTCCGTTCTTTCAAAATAACATTCACTTGATCCAACCACTCTCCTTGGTAATTCTTTCTGTTCACGTTCGTAGTGTATATGTGTTTTGTCAGTATTTCTTCACTCATTATTTCTACATGCCCAAAGCATCTCAGAGTGCTTTTTTCATCTTACACAACACACCAGTCGGAATTTCACATTTATCCCTATTCACTTCTTATTTTTCTCAGTGCATGCAATACAATATAGTACTGTATAGTCAGGTTTGAGTTTCAAATTGAAATATGTTTTTTTTATTTCAGTAAAAGTGTCTTCCTGACTTAAGGAAATAACTATGCAAGTAAAATATATAAAACTGTCGCCAAATAGGATATTGTTACATATGTACATGTTAAAACACTGTTAACCTATTGGGGTAGGCAGAGAGGACAGAGTGCCAGAGTTTCCTATCTCGACAAACATATTTCGCCTCTACCTCATCCACATATAATCGCACACAAATCTTACGTTTTCTTTTACGTTTTACGTCTTCTTCCAGACCATTGTTATTTAATGTCTAAATTGGGATTTGTTAATTAAAAATTATTGTTTTTTTGAAATAATATAATTTTTAACGTAAAATGAAGGCAGCTAGTTTAACACGACATTAAATGTTTTTGTATTTCAAGAAATGTCAAAGTCATAGACGTCACATTTGTTTGATTTAAAGAAATCTAAATGTTAAATTGAGTTACATTCAACTGCTAAGAAAAACTTTAGACTTAATTTCGAAAAATTGACGACCTCCGTGGCCTGGTAGACGCTTGTCTGCAGACCCGGTGGTTGCGGGTACCCAGATTTAAAAAAAATGGTTTACCAGTCTGTTTTTCATTTAGGACCCATTAAAAACATCTTGTAAGAGTTTGCCACATGGCAATAAACTCGCCAGGTTAAATAATAAAAAATAAAAAGTAAAACATTTTTTCTACATACATATGTTAATAAATATTTATTATTTTGTGTTATGAAAATAAAAACATTTTAATGAATATCTTTTTTTCGTTATTCAAACATTTTATCTGTTTCGCTTGTAGGTAATATATTTATTTGCTTTCTCTCTTTATATTATTTGTTAGCTGAAATGTGTTTTTTAACTTGAAATTTTATTTTTTTTATTTTCTCAAGAAAGTAAGAATATTAATTAAGATTTTTAATATCAATATGACAAAACATTGTTTAATATCGTCTCCCTCATGCGAACAGTATGTAACTAAGTGTAATATAGATAAGGTATTATTCCCTTGAGCTATTTAAATCTTGTAAAGGTCTTCTTGTAATTCAACTATCCATCTTTTTCGACTGGCTACTAGCCTCGATACCCATCTAAAGTAAAGTTTGACAAGCACTTTCTTCAGGTATTCTTAAAATGTGTTTCGCGCTGCGTTCCTCTCCTCGAATAGCACAGGATGTTATTCGCATAGTTTTTGCAAGTATAAATATACCTTTGACGTCGGTTATAACTATTGGAATATTTTTCTTGAGAGCTCCTTGATATGTTATGTCTCCATTATTCCTGAGATATACTCCTAAAATCTCTTTGAGGATCTATCTGATGGTCGGATTCTATGGGGTAACAATGAGATACTATACGGAAAATCCAGGTCTCATCCGTTCTTTGAATTTGAACCCGCCTTTCCTATCTCACGATGTCTTAGGTTTAACACATTCTTCTTATTTCTATATTTCTTATTCTGTCTGAGTACTTAATCAATTTTACAAATCAATATCTTCTCTTTTAAGCAATAACTTATTTATCATTACTCATCCGTTTCAAGATATCATAATCACGGGCTTTAATAATCCACGAAATTTACAGTGTTATATTTTATTATGTACGGAAATTATATTTTATTACGTGTGGCAATTAAGCAATTGGTAAATTCTTTGGCTGTACTTGATTTCAAAAACTCCTAGTTTCTTTGTGGGGGGTTGAGAGAGTATTCGTACTTCACTGACAGAAAATAACGTAGAAAAAACATTAAACATTTTAATACGTTACAATTTTAATGTTGACGTTTAAGGGGGAGGAAAAGTGAAATTTAAACGTTCATTAATAAATAATTATCAATATTGCTCGTCCATTTATATAAAAAAATGTTGTACAATATACAATGAACCATGGACGAAGATACGAGTTGGATACAATAATGCTTTCCGTCAGGTTTTCCACAAACACATTGTAGTGCGAGCGAGATGTTTATAGAACATAAAATATATTGTAACATATTTTATCAAACACTGTTTATTCCACTTTATGTAACGGTATAAACCTACCGGTTTTAAGGCTTTCATCTTATCATCAGGGCAACACAAACAAGTCGGTCTTGTTTGTGCTCCCCTAATGATGACGTCAAAGCCTTGAAACCGGTAGGATTATACCATTACAAAAAGTGGAATAAACAGTGTTTGATAAAACAAATTACAATGACTTTAAACCTCCGCAATCTTAATGCCTTAACCTTAAATAATACATCAGTCAATAAATCTTCTTGATCGTACTTTTTACAACGGAAGTGTAATACATACATACCATCATAGTTTTTAGGAAAGCAGGAGACAACTTCAGCGAACAGCGGCGAGATTTACGTTAAAATCTATATTATTTAAAAAAAATAGAATCTCGCCGCTGCTCGTTAAAGTTGTATCCTGCTTCTCTCCACTCACAATCTTCAACCCGTATATTTACCGTTAGAAATTTGTATGTCGGTACTAGTTCGAATATAATTCAGCCTTGTTTGTGCTCCCCTGATGATAAGGGGAAAACCTTACAACCGTTACGTAAAGTGGAATAAACAGTGTTTGATAAAACAAATTAAAATGTCTTTAAACTTCCACAATGTTAAGGCCTTAGCCATAAAATATCATAAAACATTCATTTGAAGTCTTAATACGACATCGCATCTCAGGTTTTTTTCCCATCTTACGAAATCAAAAAATGTTAGATATAGTTTATCTAACCGGGTTTCGTTGCCAATATTTTAACATAATCGTAAAAAAGCTGCTGCTCCCAACATGAAAGCTACTGCTTCCAGCATGAAAGCTACTGCTTCCAGCATGAAAGCTACTGCTTCCAACACGAAAGGTACCGCTTCCAATATGAAAGCTACCGCTTCCAACATGAAAGCTACTGCTTCCAGCATGAAAGGGAAAAAGTAGGAAAAAAACAATATTTGTGATTTTTTTTTAATTTTGTTTTTTTCCATGCTTATTTTTTTGTAGTTAAAAACAACATAATGATCAATGTTGTCCATGTATTTTCATATATTTTTTATACCCCTATTTTATAAAATTTTGGCATCTTATCTAAAATTATGGGTTGAGTTGCATTGCAGCATTTTGCATAGTGGCTGAAATATTATTATTACAATTACTTAACATTTTTTAATAGATAATATCACAGAAAAAAATAAGATTTACATTTAAATAAAGAGAGCACACTTATAGCATAGGTACTCGTATATCATATATTTACCAATTATGTCAACTCAACCACCACGATATTTTGACAAAACTCATTTGGATACATTTCATCAGAACAATGACCATTTTAGGTTTCAGTACAAAATTATCAAGTGTATTTTCCAGAACTACAAACACAATTTTTCAGTAAAATTTATTACTAACAGTAAAATTTTTGCTCTAGTATACAAGATATGTTTATGTTTTTCTTTAAACCATATTACTATTGTATTGCTTTTTCGTTGTACATAGCAAAACATGGCAGGTTTATTGAATTAAGTGAAAAATATTCTGAAACCCTTGTTTCAAAAATTTTGGTCTCAGTGGGAATTAAATTGAAAAACCAAATTAAGTAAACACAACGAAAATAAGGTTTTGTTTCGTAAAATACATGTATACAAAGTAAAAAAAGAAGTTTTTTGTATATAAGTTGTATTTTAACAACTGGAACATTGTAAGGCTAACCATATTGGAAAATGTTGTTAGATCGTTCTTCTATTTTAAAAACACTGCATTAGCACAAAAAATAAAGCCTGTGCTAAAAATAACGTCCTTCGGAAACTCACTGAAACGTCATGGGGAGCACAGCCACATACATTAAAAGAATCAAAGCAGCGGAATAAGCCGCTCTAGATTGAAGTACTTCCATATATGCTAGAAGGATTGACATCGCCATGAACGAAACCGGAAGGGTGATAATAGGATGCTTAAAGCAATACCACTGAAGGAAATATATCAATTGATCAGTGTCGCCCCATCTGATATCTGTAGAAGTGTTATAGCTAACATATAGAGAACAAAACAAGTCCAGGACTCAAGATACACTTTATATGGTCAACAACCAGCAACAACGAGAGTAAAATCTAAGAATAGTTTCATGAAGAGAGAGCTAAAAATTTAAACGTGTTTTCTGAAGTGGAATGAAAAAAACACCTGATGATTGGATGGAGCTCTTGGATAATATGACACTTGGAGACCAATTAACTACCTTGGCCTACTTTGAGAGTACTTAATATACTCCGAGGGAGGCTAGATGGAAACTGATCATGCAGAATTGGGGTTTCTTGAACGATAGTAGCATGTAATGTGATGTGGGGATACATGAGACTCACAACACATGCTTGTTTGTCCGAACAACGGGACGACATGTTCTGAGCAGGACCCAAGTGATGTGAATGATAGGGTGATCTCTGTTGTCTCATACACACGTGGCATAATTGATGATATGTTAGATGGCCTGGACTCGGAAATGTTTATAACTTTTTGTCAAAATATACTCCATAAAGTGTGATGGGCAGTTAAAAGGTTTAAATTACTTAACGCAAAATTGTGATGATTTTTGGCTTCCAAAAAACTAAATTAAAAAAATTTAGTGAAGTTCCTACTATAAAGGTTTCAAATAAAAAGAAGCCAACAGCATCCATTATTTATAAAACACATCGTTGTCAATGTATTTAATATGTTAAGAATATATTTAAGTATTACTGAAGTAAAAAAAATAATGTATATAATGCGAACTGTATACATAAAAAATGTAATAAAGAAAATGTTAAGTTTTAAATAATCTAAACAAGTAGTTGGAGGCTCGAGATACATAAGAAGATTTAAAAAAAAAGTGGAACGATCAAATAAATAAGATGCAGTGCTTAAGATCAAGAAAGGATCATTAAGATGATGACTCGGCCACTTAAAAGGAATTATTGATGAAAGATTTAAAAAAATAATCTATAAAAGTAGCATATAAGGTATGAGAATTCTGAAAATACTGAAAAAAGGGCACGTCCAAATTAATCAAATTGTGATATAGGGAAGTATGAAGCCTTTAAAATAGGCGAATTCATAACGAAGTATTTGAATGTAGCAAGTAGTGATGACACTTTGTTAAAATGTATCCCTGTTAAGGTTTGCATAGTTTAAACGAAAAAAAGTGAAGTCGTACTTTGATCATAATAATATATACATACCATCACGCCATGTCCAATTTAGAGTAGGTAGAAACGGTAAATATCTACCTTTGTATTATACCTTAGTATTAATGCACGTATCTATCGTCTCGTCCACACGCCTACTTTTTTTTATAAATTCTCTTCTGTTTATGTTTCTTTGTATTCCCTCGGTTACAATTTTCCAACCATTACCTTGCATTCTACTCTCGATATAACTCGCTTCCATTAATCCCTGTACCTTACATTTCTTTCTTAAATCTTTCGAAACTCATTATCTTAATGTGGCCAAACCATTTCAAGATTTCTTTCCTTATTCTACATATAACATTAACCTTCAACAAACATTTATCGTTTATCTGATAATTTTTAATGTGCCATACATCGTAGTGACAGATATTCTTCGCAAGGCACGCATTTATTCTGATCTTATTACTCCTTAATATTGCCCAAGCTTAACTCGCATACATCAATGTGAGCACTGATACACCACATTGTTTTATTTATTAACCTTATTTCCTCCAGCCTTTCAATATATTTCTCTCATCTTACTGTCAGAATAAAAAAATGATAAACAAACATAAAAAAAACATTACTTTGATCAAGAAAAAGAGTATTTTAATTTATCAAGAACATTCAAAACAATTATATGAAGCAAAGAAGAAAATAAAAAGGATGTTGAAATAAAAATCCATTAAATTTAACTTTTAATCATTTAATTTCGTATCCAGGTGTAAAGTTAAGAAGAAAACAAGAACAATAAAACACACAAACAAGCCGAAAATTGAACGAAACAAACTTTGGAAATCAATTTGCGGCAGGAAACTGGGGGATAAGTGATTCCCGATATTATCCTGACTTAACGGCCATTTTTCCCTCCCTCACCTTAATTTAGGGAGTTCAACGGAAATTAATAAGATTTATCGATCTAAACAATAATAATATATTATAAATAATCGAACCAAATTCTCAGTGGAATGATGAAAGATAATTAATCTATATGGTTAACTCAGTATATTGCAAGTACAGTAGAGCGCTAATTATCCTGGGTTCAATTATCCGTGAGTTGTTGGAATCGTCATGGTTCTCTGTAATACGAATTAGTTCTTAGTAATCCCGAAAAGTATTTTTTTACAATTTTTTAACGAACGCCCATAAAACAAGGATCTCAACTGTTATAAAATCTGTAGTTTACATTATACAAATTGACTAACGCCAGTAAGTTATCGGTGTTTCCCCGCGTCCAAAATACCACGAAAACAAATTAATCCGGCACTTTCCAATGTAATTGACCCAGTTTGATACGGGCATTTAGCGGTATCTGTTAAATAAAGGGATAAATCTTGTTATGCGTAGCAAAAATTATCTAGTATTTCAGTTCTCAAAATATTTAACTCAATAAAAACTGAATTAGGATAAACGGTGTTTTTCAACTATATGGACTCGAGTATCTCCCAATTTTTACAGATAATCACTACTCTACTGTATTTGTAGGAATCTACAAAATACCGCTCTAGTTATAAAATCCAATAAAGTCCTCTGGGACCATAATCCAGCCAGTACGGTACTGCATGTTGCTACCTGCGTCCTTCTCTGCAAATCTCTAATGGACGACCGTGAACTGCCCATTGTCACCAACACTACGTCTCAAGGGTATTAGATTCGTACCATGATTTTGCCCAAAATTTTGATCGCGTCAACTAATTATTACTAAAAAAATGTTAGAAAAACTTAGTTAACTTGGTAATCCCGGGAAACTTACTAAAGGCACTATCAGATAATCTTACCGAAAGAAAGTAGTGTGTTTAATACGGAATCTACAACTTTGATTCAGTAGTGCTAATTGGGACGTCTCTCAAGAATCTAATCTAGGACCAACCTTATTTCTAATTTTTATTAATGATATACGTTGAATTATAAAATAATCCATGTTTATTTTCTTTCCTTTTGACTTCAAATTCTTACCCACGTTGACTGCTTTAATTGGATATCAAGAACGTTTGTTGAGGTGGAGTCGTAATATCAAATCATATTTAAAACAGTGAAATGCTTAATGATGTAAAATTATCGCTCGCACGTCTAAAAAATCATAAATATAACTTGAATTCACACATATACGAGTACACTTTACAGATGATATTAGATATCTTGGGTATTGTTCCACAGCAACCTTGCATTTGGTCATCTTATAGAACTTATGTGCGATTAATCTTACAAAACTCTAGGATTTGTAATGAGAATCTGAAGAAGGTTGAAAGCCATACGGTGCTTCAAATGCTCTTTAATTCATTATTTTGTGTCAAAAGAAAGCTATCCTTACATTTGTAATCTGTAGGGATCATATTACTTGCTCATGATGAAGGTGTGGAAAAAATATCTGCAATATTCTATCTGAGTGAGTTTGGTGCCCTATATGAGTGAGTTTGGTGTCCATGGTTTTGTCCTACTTAGTTTTCACTAGGCATACTCGGCTATGATTCTTTGTGCGTAAGATAAAATCTTTAACCTCTTATTCAAGAATTTGTGATTTGTCCACTAATATAAGAGAGTTCAGCGTCAAATGTTTTTTTAACAAAACAAGTTGATTATTTTAGCAGGAACTGTTCTAAATCAATCATGAGGGAACATACCTCTAAGCCGCTTTTATTTTCGGAAAGACTTTATCTTTTCTGACTAAGACTGCTTCGATATTGACATACTCGTATTTATACCATATTGTCAAAGGAACAAGATTTTATTTTATTCTTAGACCGGGAACGTTGGAAAATTTTCATAATCTTATTTAGGTTAATGCAATAATAATAATAATAATAATAAAAGTACAATTCATTAAGCACTGTTTAGAGAGTAGGTTCTCCTCAAGGGAGCTTTAATTCGGGATTCGAATATACTTTTATTGACGGATTAAAAAAATAATACAAAATAAATACGTATACTATAAGTTGAGAAAAAGAACAGAGAGGTAGTGGCTTCTCCCATTAGATTAAGTACTTTTACATATATTTAGAAAAAACATATTTGGCAAGAAAACTGCAGAAAATATACTAAGAGATGACGAAATCTTCATAGATCGTTCGATATGTGATAGTAATACATTCAGCTTCAGGTGTAGTGTGTGGTATGTATCATATGTAGTGTTCATGTTGTGAGGAGTATTTTTTAATTTACTAAATCAAAATGGATATAGAATTCCCGCAAGATTCGTCGGACGCCATTTCGAGATAGGTGGCGGTCTGCAAATTAGGAGAGTCTTAAATTGTCGTTAATTCTGACCGTTCGCTAGTGCGTAGCAAGGTCAATAATATTCACGAAATTCTGTGTTCTTCTAGAAATAATGTTTCATAGTCAAAGGAAAAAATAAATAATAATTATTTATTAGAGGCAGTATTCCAGACCCGGCAAAAGCTGTGAAATCTGCAAAACACCACGTTTTGGACATCTACTATCCCCACCTAACTAGGCTATAAAAAGGGTGGTTCCACGTCGCGTAGCTCATTCCCCGGGTCTGAACCAAGAGCTACTGGGTTCACGCCCATTTATTTCACGTTGTTATTCTTTTATTTAATAATTACTCTCGAGCCTACTTCAAATAGCTGTAAATTCAGTTAGAGTGTAACTCCACGTCAGGAATTCTCTCCTATCCAGAAGCTGTTTTTTGATACGTCAAAATCTGACCAATTTTATTTCTACTTCAATAATTTCCGGAGCCCAATACGCAGATGCATGTTGCGTCATACTTCTGCCTTTGCTGATACCACTTTGGGAGGTCTCTGCTGTCGTCATGCTCTTCCTGGAGAATCATCCTCCTTTCATCATTGAATTCCCCCGCGTCCCACTTGCGGACCTGGGGACAAACTGCCTTCGCCACCGTCACGCTTTAAGCGACCAGTATTTCCGCCCTGGACTTCGTGAGCATGAAGGAATGGACATGTCAGACATCGATTACGTCATAATAATGTATAAGATATTATGAATCTATTTTATTGTAATTCTTTGTTGATTTCACTACCAATTTTACCTTGTTTCTTGTGAGATCGACGCTCGTCGAGCGATCGTTAAAAAATTAATTTTAAACTTAACCTCTAATAGGTGAAGTTATTAGAGCCAGTTACTTATTAATTTCCTACCTACTCCTACCGAGGTCATTGATCCAGTAGCGATAATAAATAATTTTGATTCAATCTATTACTGTATTTCAATTATTATTACCCTGTTTCCTTGTATCAACCCCGAGAGAATATCTAGTATTTTACCTATCGAGTCCTGAGACAAAAAAGAGCTTGTTCATTTGCGTTTACCGCTGAGCTAACCTCAAGTAATGACTCATAAATATATTTTGATTGAGTGTTGGTTTTAATTTACAGTAAACTCAGTTATATAATTTAAAATCGAAAAAAAGTCTGGCAATGTACCATATAATAAAAAAATTTAATAAGATCTTCAAAACAAGATTGTCTTCAAGTCCATCATAAAGCTGCATATGCCACCTATAACAGTAAGAAACATACCATTCTGCGACACCAGCAACGGAAAAAGCCCTCTCATAATACCGCGCCCTACTGGATTGAATATTATTAATTTATAATTAGTCATTTCTTTTTATTAACGACTTTTTTTAAATTTTATGGATATACTGATATGTTGAAAATTCCAATGTTATTAGGTTAAAGCTCTATTGCGAATAAAATGAATATTCAGGTTCGTTTTAGATTTTCCACTAAATTTACGCTGCCACTGTAACTTAAAAAAAATCATGTTTCGACACTACACAAGTTATTTATCACACGTTATAGGGTCCAATACAGCCGAACTTATTTGCTCAGTTTACCTCAACAAGTTATTATAATAACAATACTACATTAAACATCTAAAAGGTGTTTACAAAATCTTCAAGTAAAACACGGAAATATCTACGAAATTTAAATGAGTAAATCGCAAAAAAGGAAATGTCCGTTTTTCTATTAAAGTGAAACATCATCTTAAATTTATCATAAAACTGAGTAACACAAAACTGAAGATATTTTATAGGCAAAATCTCATTTTATCCTCTCTTATAGTGTATATATAATACATATTTCTTTTAGGAAAGAAATAAGGAAAATATTGCCTCCGTAACGACGTCAAAATAATGAAATGTCGCAAAAAAACACATCAATCTCACATAAGCAAAGCGTCTAAAATATGAAATCATTTTCATCATGGAGCGATTATCCTGGCGAGGAGGAAGATTCCCACGGGAATTCTTTAATTTTTAAATAGATTGTTTTTTGAATACCGTTGAATTAATCTCTCTATATAAAGGATAATCTACTTCCATTGAAACACGTCATCACTAGATTTATTGCATTATTCTGTAGTAGACTTCCGTTGTATATACTCGTAGTAAAACCTGGCAAACTTTTTTTCATGTGGTAATTAATATCTTTCTTCCACCAAAAAATATGTTAGAGATGTTAAAGAGATCTTAAATGAAAACAGGACTAATGTAATTTTTTTTAATTCGGTACAGCAGGAACAGAACTTATGTCGCCAATCCACATTATATAATTCCAATTCTAATAAATTCAGTTTGAAAACTCGATTTGTCTATGTATTGTATTTAGTTTTAATACAGAATTGATGTTGAAAATCTCATCGATTAACTATTTCAAACAGTAAACAGTGTAAGTTCACATAATTGTTTTGCTTGCATGTATTCGCACAAACCGTGAACTGAATAGGCTTCTGGCTACCTAACAAAATCTCGACGATATCAAGAAGACTAACTTGGGCTGAAAATGTTATTAAAGCTGATGAATCCTGAGACTGATCTTTGGGGAATGCTAAATGGAAGTAAGCTCCGAAGTCGTCCAAGAAACATGTGGGAGGACAACATGAATAATGTGTCGTCTGAATGTCCCCGACTGACACATTAGTGTTCAAGATAAAGGTGCCTGGAAAAGCATCGTGAAGTGTATCTGAGACCTCGAAAGTTTGTAGTAGCACGAGATAATAATAATAATAAAAGGACAATTTATATACCGCCGTTCAGAGAGCTAACTCTCTCCTCAAGGAGTTGTAAGTAACTGAAATCTGTCTTGGAGAAACGTTGAACGGTTTTCGGTGGAATTTAAAGAGACGGCGGAACATTTAAACAATGTTATAATTTTTTCATTGTCCTTTGCGATATTGGGAGTTTATTTGCAGGCTTACTAATGTCAACATTAGCAGGATACGAATTTTGAACAACTGCCGCTTTAAATGATTGGAAATGTGGTACCTTTATTTGTGATTCAGTGCCCCACATGCTGTTAATTCCAACCTTTTATAGTTTTACATATGGAATATTTCCTGT
>OX463850.1:28454985-28730254 GCA_949825065.1 Odontocerum albicorne
CCAAATTAAAATCAATTCACTTTACATATCTTTAAAGATCGGCTTATTTCTTAGAGCCAATGAACCTCATAAAAAGAGGTATACATATACATTTCTAAGACAAAAGATTTAAATAAATATTTCTGATTTTCGTATAACCTCTCATAACAATAAGATTTTGTGTTTTTCTACACATTTCTGAGAAGTCTCTTACCAAATCTGAATAAATGATTGCGACCTCATTTGAATGGGGTCTGAAGGTAAGATTATTAAGAAGAAATCGCAAAGCTTTGAAGGCTATTTGGGTAAACTTTTATACTTGTAAAAAGCGATATATTTAAATGCCAAATTTCACAGTATATTTTAATATGATCTCATTTTCAAGATAATGATATTTTTATGTAAATTACAATTTTGACAATGGAAATAAAATAAATGAAGGGGGTTTGATCATTATGAATATGTAAAAATATGTGTTATATTCGTATTGAGGTAGACAGAAAGAACAGATATTTTTCTTATTACTTTCTGACATAAATGTTCATCTCTATTAAATACATGAAAGATACTCATTAAAGAATATTGGTCCCAACATAAGGATATGCAAGTAAAACCTGGACGGGCTACAAAAATGATGATAATAAAACAAATGCGGTAGAATGTGTAGAAAAACAATATATGACCAAAAAAGGATTTGGACATAAGGAAACATATGAATTGAAAGAAGATGAAGTGTTTGAAATGAAAAAAGGAGAATTGAAATGGTTTAATCACAGAGAAAAAGTGAATTATGAAAGATTTACAAAAAAAAAAAACTATACCTACAAGTAGTAAAGAAGGCACGAGAAGTCTAGTTAGACCTATAAAAACATGGCATGACTAAATAAATTAAATGTTGAAAGAGTATTAATTGTAAAAAATAAAATTCAAGGTTGTTGAAGGTTTTTGCTATTTGGCACACAACTTGTGCATTACATACTCGTACAATACATAATAACTTTTTGCCAGAATCTATCGCCATAAACTTAAATCCAAGGTTATTTGTCACCAGTTTTTTATTGTATCTGAAAATATTATCATCGTTTCATTTTCTCGTTCTACCAAATAATCATAAAATTAATCCATTCATTTTTTATATTGTGCCGTTAAAAAGCCGAAGTCTCTCAAAGTTTTCCACCACTTCATTGCTGCATCTCTTAAAAAGTTACAGAGTTATAACACTTAATATTATATTTTTTTATTCGTAATTAAATATAATTTTTAAAGCACTTCTTAACGTAGTTGAGCATTTATGGCCTTCGGTTTGTTTAGTCCAAAACTTGAAGAAATCTTTGTAATTTTCTATTTAACTAATTCCTAAGTATGTATTTGGTGATTTTTATGGAAAAATATATGCCAGGGAGACATAAAAATATGCCGTCCTTTCATATATTGAACAACGTGGCCAAAAGACAACATTGTCTTCGGCTCAAATAACCTAGCCTTTAGGTTAAGCACCACTGAAATAGGAACTGAATTTGCGATTTCCCATCGCGCATGTTAACTGGCAACAACACTCACCCACGTCTAGCGCGTATGAATATTGTTATCATGTGAACTGTTTTACTAGACTAGTACCCTTTTTTAAATATGTTTTGGAGTAAGAAGTCAAACATCCTACAAACTAAGGCATCAATTAAAATCGATTTAAAAAGACAACCTTTCTCTCAAGCAATTTCGTTCATTATAAAGTCGAATGCATACAAGGGATCCAAATAAATCATCGAAATTCTTTTCAAACACATTAATTTGAACAAGTGGAGAAAATATTTGTTTTCACCCCTTCACATTTTTTACTCGTAAAAAAACCTTAAAAAAACTCCAATTTGTTATGAGAATATCAAAGAAACTTACTTTGATATGAATACCGAAGTAATTTTAATTGAAATTTGTATCATCTATTAATTTCTAAAGAGTGTTTTATAAAGTTCCTCCAAATTATTTGAAGAGAAATTTAATCTTTGAAGCCTTTATGAAATAATAAGTGGAAATAATTAAAACTTTCTGATTATTTATGGTTTAATAACAGATAATATGATAATCACTATCTAAGAAACTTATTTACAATGTTAAGTATATCACATTTCATCTTTTGAGCGATTTAAACAGATTATATATCTAAACGAGTTAGAAAAATAATTCAGAATAGAGTTTTGAAAGTAGTTTTGGAAACAATGAGAGAATTGGGAAAGTAGCTTTGGAAACAATGAGAGAATTGGGAAAGTAGCTTTGGAAACAATGAGAGAATTGGGAAAGTAGCTTTGGAAACAATGAGAGAATTGGGAAAGGTCTCTCATAATCGAGTTATATTTTAAATGTATTGTATTACACTTTCGTTTTAGATATTTAAACGTTTACGGTTTATTGCTATGTGGCAATCTCTTTGAACTTACCAAAAATGTGTTTATATAGCCTTATGTGAAAACCAAACCAGAACCCTTATGGAAAAATCTGGGATCGAACCTGCAACTCTCGTGTTATTAGACAGGCTTCGTACAAACTAGGTCACGGGTCGTATTAATTAATAAAGATTATGAAAGACCAAGGATAAATATTATCATCGATAATAATAGGTTTAATACCGATAAAAATATTTTCATCGATAACAATTATTGACTTACGCACATCGAGGTTTTCTAGCTTGTTTCTAACTTTCGTTTAGACATTCTTGCGTCCTTTATTCTCGCTATAATTTCATCTAAATATTTCTTTCGACATTTTACTTAAATATCCATTTATCCATCCAGAATGTAATTTGAAAACTTTTGAAAACAACAATTTTTTTTGTAATTTCATTAGATTATGTGAAATCTTAAAGAATTTGCCTCTTGTAAAAAGTCAGAAGATAAAATATCACACCACGTTAAAAGTGATCACATTTAAAGGAATTTTGTTCATGTTTATGAAAATTTTATGAATTTCATTTTATGAAAATTTCCAATGAAAACCTTGAAAATACATAAAAAAAATCTAGATGTTCGTCTGCTAAATATGTTCCCTAAAAATTACTTGTAAAATAATTAGAATACAATTAAAATGACCTCATCTTCGTTGTTTAAAATCTGAGAGTGTCTTCATTTCCCATTAAATATGGCAACCTCTTCTATTATACAAAGCGTAAAAGAAATATTTTGTATAGTCTGACTTTATTCGCAGAAGAATACTTTGTGGTTTCCTTTACGGTCGATTTCTTTAAAACTAATGGAAATTTTCAAATCCCCAGGCGCTTCCACAAATATATGGTGACAATTTAAATTAACAGGGCGCTTCCGAGGGGTGAAAGAACCCCGATACATTTTCCGTCGAATTACGGAGTTTGTGAGGTTTAATATTTTTCCGAAACAAGCCAATTATAAGAAAATATATTGTTTTGTTTTTATGTAATTTTTTTTAATAAGGCGGAAACAAAAAGTTGTTCTTTTTAATCATGGTTGTCGTACTACTAAATGAAACACTTGGTAATTATCATCTACAATACAACACATGATGGGTCTTGGATTTTACATTGTCTCAATCAGTTTCATCCCTCTTCTAGTTGAAGACGGATGCCGGAATGAGGGTTGAAGAAGATGACACCCAAATCCAAGCACTAGTTAAATTATTGTTTGGTTTATAACGTATTTAGTGAAGAGCTTAATTTAATATGGGCAAGTATTAATTTATCATCACAATCACCATCACGTCATATCAGTATTGAGGTAGATAGGGAGAAAATATCTCAATTTGTATTTTATCCTAGAAATCGTCGTCTATTTCTTCCACGTCCATAAACTTCATCATACATGCTCTCCTGTTAAGACTTTATACTAATATCTCTTTCAGAATTTGATTGATTTGGTTATGCTACAATTATATAGGTCTACTCGTATTTGAATATCCAAAAACTCATTTAAAAATGGTCTAATTAATTATTTACAAAGGTTGATTAAATTGGATCCAAGTACTGATCAAATGATTGCCCTATATATGAAACCTTTAAAAAGGGGGATTAAATTTACGAGACTAGTTATCAAAAGTCATGTGGTATTAAAAATTACATCACAGAGGTATAAAAAAGTACTTCTTCAAGCAATTTATTTGTATTTATTCTAATTTTATAGATTTATAATTTTAATAAACGCATAATGGTTCTTGTAGGTGAAACAAAAGTGTTCCTTCAAATAATTTATTGGTCTACATTCTTGCTTCAGATGTTTACTATTTTAATAAATGAATATTGTGTTTTCTAAGTATTCCAAATATAACATAACCATTTTGCTGAAACTACCCTATTTTGGGAATGAACATTACATACCCCATTTTGTATGTGTTAGATAACAATGAGGTAGGTAGGCACCTTTATTTCGCGAGAGTCAAGTCAAAATAAAAAAGGTACACAATATTAAATGAGAAAAAGTTGATTTCACAGAATTACTGGTAGCTTGGAAGACGTTATTGGACGAAGAAATATACCGCCGTGGACTCAACATCTCAAACTGAATCTCCTGTTATTTAAGTATAAAAAAAATACAAAATTCTTTTTATTTTCACTCCATTATGATACACAAAAATGATACTAATGAGATAACATCACTACCAACATCCGTTTTATAGTGGTAACAGTGATAAGTCTGTTGTTATTTATATCCGATTATTAATTACACTTGCGTTGTATACTGTTGTTATTGTTGGTGGGTGTATTACTAAATGGTAATTTATTTCAATCAACCAGAAAAGTGTGGAGTCCTTAAATAAAAC
This sequence comes from Odontocerum albicorne, assembly GCA_949825065.1. Classification (NCBI taxonomy): domain Eukaryota; kingdom Metazoa; phylum Arthropoda; class Insecta; order Trichoptera; family Odontoceridae; genus Odontocerum; species Odontocerum albicorne. The sequence goes on from OX463850.1 coordinate 28,459,741, forward strand.
TCAGACTGAAATATTTTAAAACTAAATAAGGTTTCAACGAGAATCGAACCTGTAACCCCCGAGTTAGGAGACCAGAGTTTTATTTACTAGGCCTCGAAGGTTGTCCAGATATGTTTTCCGTTAATTTCAGATTGTTCAAGTACAAGGTTTGATAAAAAAATAACGAGAATTTAAAATTTTATCAATAAGTACGAGGGTCATCCAGAAACTCAGATTACAAGGGCTCCTGAGGCCAGGGGATTTTTTTTGTTTCAAAGTTGGCGCACCTGGCGTGTAGGAGGGATCCTAAGGGTCAGTTTGTTTGATCCCGCGTGTTTGTCGGCCATTTTGTTCAGTCACAGTAAATTCTTCCGATGGAGAGGTCGTCGCGGGCTCCCGCCACCTCTCGTCCGTGCGAGACCCGCACGGTCTTCCGTTTTTTGAATTTGCAGAACAATACCGCCGCGAATATCCATCGGAAGCTCGTGGAAGTTTATGGTAGTGATGTAATGAGTTGACAAAATGTCACGAAGTGGGTTAAATTGTTCAGAAAAGGCCATACTGATACTCACGACGAGGCAAGGCAGTGATTTCTGACGAATTTGTGCAAAAAATTGGAGAACAAGTGCGAAATGACCGCCGTGTGACGCTTGACGACCTTCACAAATAATTTCCTGATATTTCTCGAAGTCTCCTTGGTAATATTGTGTCGGAAAAACTTGGTTATAAGAAGTTGTGTGCGAGATGGGTGCCCAGAATGCTCACACCGGAGCACCGTCAAAATCGCGTGACCGCCGCGCGTGAATTTTTGGATCGTTTTGCACAAGAGGGAGAAGCTTTTCTGGACTCTATCGTAACGGGGAATGAGACGTGGGTGTGTCACTACACCCCGACAATTTTTAAACGATCCGGAGGTCGAGGAAGCTGTGAAGAAGGGGCTGAAAGAGCTGGCGGCGGAGATCTGTGACACTGGCATACAAAAGCTGGTGTCCCAACTACATAAATGTCTCGATCTCAACGGCGATTACGTTGAAAAATAGTTTAATATATTTGTAAAGTATCCTGTGAATTTCAATTCAATACAAGCATTTTTCGATCCTACATAAATGTTGTAACTTTACTTTCTGGATGACCCTCGTATTTATTTAATCATTTAAATTAATATCGTCCCCTTCAAAGCAGCTCCCAAAAGATAAATACAATTTTACCAACGTTATTTCCAATCCGCAAAATATTTGTGGAACGCACTTTTTGGGATAGACACTCAGCAATTTTGCCTTTATCTCCTCTATGGTCGCAAAACGTTGTCCTTTCTCTGCTTCTTCGGGAACAGGAAAAAGTCGAAGGGCATCATATCTGGTGAGTATGGTGGCTGCAGCATCACGACGGTGTTGGTTTTGCCAAGAAATTCATGAATAAGTTGTGAAATGTGAGCCGGTGCATTAAAGTGGTGCAAAATCCAGAAATTGTTTGCCCACAATTTTTATTGTTTTCTTTGGATTGTCTTGCGTAAACGACGTAAAATCTCGAAACAAAATCTTTCTACTCGTAAAACCGAAAAAAATCGCAGTGCCAAAATATAAATACTCACCTGTCAAACACAAACTACCCATTCAATATGGCTGAAAATTTAAATGAACTTCACAGATAGTTTTGCCAACGTGAGGAAAAATATGAGCTCAATCGAAAACAAAAAGTCAGTGAAAATTAAAGTTATTTTCCTGGTATATCAACATTCGTATATCTAGTGATGTTTATTCTAAGAGACAAAATGTTGTTTTCTTCTAATGAATTTATTATAGATACAGTTTTCACAAGTTTTTATATTCTCTTCTGTTTCATCATTTTTTGCCACCCGAAAAGATATTTGAATATCACTAAACAATATAAACTTGGCGGTACTTACGTCCGTGTGTTGTCAACGTTGGTGTTATCAAAGTTGTAGTTTAATTGTATTTTTTGAATTAGTATCGTAGTTAGAACATGCATTATTATCAAATATTATTTGACAACTGTCAATTATTGATATGATTATTAGTCAAATATAATCATGATAAATAACGTATCTATTGAGAAGAGTTGATATTTACTGTTGAACAGAAAAAATAGTATTATAAAAACGTGAAAGCGGTTTATAATGAGTGAGTGCTTGATTCTTCTAACATTTTTAACATAAACATCCAATTATTAGATTCACATATATACTCGTATAAATTACTCTCCCAAACTTTATACAGTTGCTTTAAAATAAAAATAAAATAGTTGGTAAGAGTTTATAGGCAATAAATTTTCTGTCAATACTCGGTTTTGGGTTTCGTTTCATTCAAATTCTACATCATTAAAGATTATCAGTTTCACATAGGAAACAAATTTTAATTAACAAATGCAAGTATTTTATTGTTTCTGCAATTATTTTTTGTATTTAAAGTATTACATACTTATTAATTTAAATCAACATGATAAGATTATTGCAAAAAGAGCTGCAGGTGCTAAATGTAAGACGACCAATTCAATTACAACGGGCAAGCAAGAATCTCGAGTAACAGCAAAATAACGACAACACGAAGCAGTACAAATATCAGCAGAACGTCATATTGAAAAAGAAAAACAAACTTCCGTTATAATTGACGTGTTATTACTACTTGAACATATTCATTCAACCGACCAATTCTAAACGTTCCTACAAAAAGTATCTTAACTACATACCTGAAAGGATAGAAAAACTTGCTTTTATACAAAAAATCTCGAATTTATTTTGATAGACTTTTTTATTGAAAGGAACAGATGCGGGCTGATTAATTAATGTTTTTATAGATTTTCCCTTATTTTGTGTCTTTAAAACAGCAAAAGGTCATACAAGTATGTGGAAAATTTTGACACGTTTATACCATAATGACCACAATCGGGTATTTTTGAAAACTTTGCGCCTTAAGGATGACTTCATTTTATAACAGCAAAAGGGCATACAAGTATGCCAAATTGTGTGTCTTTATCATCGAAATGTGGCATTTTGACACTTTTACGTATTAATTACCAAATTCTCGCATTTCACTTTTATGTCTACACAGTAAAATTTTGACATATTTATGACTTACATGACCGCAATGTGGTATTTTGCATTTTAATTATCGCTATCGGGTATTTTTGACACTAGTGCGCTTTAAAAACCACAATGTAGCATTTTTGGTACTTTCGTACCACAATGACCAGAATTTGATAGTTTGACACGTATGTGCGTAATGAATCCAATGTATATTATTTTATACTTTTGCACCTTAATAACCAAAAATTTTAGACATTTGTCTTTTAAATACTTTCTAAATCATCCAATTCTTGTACTATGTTATTTAAAAAAAATTACCAGGCGAGTTTATTGCCATGTGGCGATCTCTTCCAACTAACCAGAAAGAGATTTATAATGGGCTCTAAGTGAAAACCAGCCAGGAATCCCATTTTTTTTATCTGGGTTCCAGCGGGGATCCAGCCCGCAACCTCCGGATCGGCAGACAAGCGTCTTACCACCAGGCCACGGAGTTATCCTGTAAGCAAGGTCGCAAAATGCCATTGTATGTATATTCACTTCAATTTAAGATCATAAAGAAGCATTATTAGTACTTGCGTTCCTTAAACAATACTGAGATTTCAACAATTTAGATGTCGTGAACTTGGAATCATCTCGGAACTTGGGTTCATTTCTGACGCCTAGTTAACCGCACTAGTTGATGTGATATTTATAACAATGGTGACATTAACTGATATGGAATATATATCTATCTACATTAACCGATATGAAATATCTATCTATCTACATTAACTGATATGAAATATCATTTGCTCTGAAGTGATTTGCCCTTTGATATTTTCACTTAAAATTAATTATTCATCGTATTTGACTATAAAATGTATTTTTCTTATGATTAACAGTTACTTACATTTTTTTGTTCATTTTAATAAGTGAAATTACAACTAAGCAATCCGTATTTTTTCAATGAAAACATATTCATAAAAATCTCAAAAATATAAAGATATAAAAAGGTTGTTTGAAAGGCCCAACAGTTTGTCGAGAGCCCCCCCCTGTTTTGAGTAACTGGCCAATTGTTTTTTTAGTAAATATGTTATTTAAAACGATTTAATATTTAACTTATAGTTGAGTACAGTTTAACCCAGATATACTCGTATTTTGTACTCATCTTTGTTGGCCTGAACATTACTCGAATGACTTAATTTAGTCTCACAAGAAATATAATTATTTGGTGAGCTGATTGATGGAGAGTGGAAGAAAACACAGTGGGCTGTGTAAGAGGTAAAAGGATGTACTACATGACAGGCTCAGAAATAAAAATGCCTAGCAAAGTAGAAGCAAACAGCAGCACATCGAACCAAATGGCGTAGAACTGTTGCTAGTTATTAGGGACCCAATAGAAAAAGAAAACATAGACAAGCAGCAAGTAATGTTAAGTTCGTTGTCCTACATGCAATATGAAATATCTATCACAAATTAATTTATATCTTGAGTAGCATGAACTTTAAATACCATTATCCTCTTATTTGTACTGTAACATCTTTAATATTATACTCGTGACATCCTTTTTATACCCTAGAATGACTATTTTGTCTACTTTAAGACTATGGACTACGATTTTTTTCAATGTCTATTCGTAAAATACGTGCTTATAAGTCAATGAGTTAACACATGTTACTGCAAACTTTCTGTAATGCTTAGACACGTTCTTGATTGGTCCTTTTTAGGATTTTATAAATGTTGCTTTTCTTTCGTATAGGGTGTTTCAAAAAAATTACATACGTTATCACCATGCCGTTTACTTGAACTTATACTAAACATTACTTATACTAAACAATCGTGAAAAGTTAAGGGATGAGAAGAACTTAATTTCTGGTGTGCCTCCACACTACCATCATCATGTAAAAGCTCAATGAAAATTAGTCCAATAGGTGGATTTGATGTAGACGTAGTATTGAATACCCCCCGCGCTCCCCAGACCTCAGATCAATGAACTTTTTTTATGAAAATTCATCAAAATGAAAGTTTGTGGTACAAAATCAGCAACTGTCAATGAACTGAGAGCTCCCATAGAAAGATAATGCACCCAAATATCAAACTAAATGATTCGTGATGATTGCGATTCCATCGATCCACGTCTACAACGCGAACACCAGTTACAGACACACTCGTCCGAAATCAATATTGCGAAACATCCCCCCGACCCCCCCCCCCTCTTTAACTCTAATCATCCCCCCAAATGACCCCCCGATTGTCACTCTGAACACCCCATCATCGATAATTCCTCCGGCAGACAGTTTACCCCCATAGGCAACCGCATTTCTCACCTTCAATAAACATTTTCTACACCTTAATATATTTATAAAAGTCACACACATTTCCCCACTCATTTACTTATCTACATATACTATATACATTCTTATAATTTATTCACAATTCATTTTTTTTTTTTTTTTTTTTTTTTTTTTTTTTTTTTTCACCCATTCAATATAAAACAGTGTGTGACGACACAAATTTATGTATATTTGTATTTAATATTATGTACATATCATCATATTTATATATGTATTTAATCGTTTATAATTTCTCATAATCATTCATAAAATCAAAACAATTACCACAAACCTATCCTTTCCCGATTCCCAAAAAGATCCAAAAATTTCCAATAAATATCTTAACAGTCAGAACTTATCCGATGAAGGAGTAGGGTGTCCTACCATCGGACCGAAACTCCGAACAAGCTATCCATCACTTGTATCAGCAACGCATGGATCAGAATGGTAATTTATTTGATTACAAGCGTTAATAAAACATATACAAAATTATTTTCTTTAATTTGGAGTTTTAATCTTAAACGTATCCTTTATAAATATACAAAATGTCTTCTTCTTCTTCTTAAACTTTCTGTAGACTCTCAAGAGTATGTTACTGCAGGATTTTCCTGTGATGCTGAGCTCCAGCTTTCTCTCCATCGTTTCGGGGGTCTCCCTGGCGGACGCCGTCCATCTGGCACACCATGCAGAGCTATGTATGGAATTCTTGTGGAATTCATTCTCTGTACATGTTGGTACCAGTATCGTCGACGCTGTCGTCCCCATCTGACCACATCTTGGACCTCACAGACCTCTCGGATTGTGGTGTTCCTTACACGATCACGCAAAGTCTTCCCAGCAATAGCGCGCTGAGTTCTCATTTCCGTTGTCCTTAGCATACTTTTTGTCCTGACAGTGTCCGTCGTCGCTTCGATGCCATATGTAAGGATAGGTCGCACACAGGTCTTATAAATGCGTACCTTGCTATCCATTCTCATATCTTTATTCCTCCATATGACATCTCTCAGGCAGCCCGCCACAACTGCAGCTTTGTCAAAATGTATAATGATTTAAAATATATATACATTTTTGGGACTCCCTGGATATATTTTATAGTTTTGGCAGCATATCGGATTTCATATGAATTGACGACCATTCTTCGCCGATTCCTTTTACATCTATCTTCAGTGCTCAGCCTTCTATAAGGGTAGTGTAATTTTCATAAAATATACTTAAACCTTCCTCAATGTAACATTTCGAATAGTAAAACGAAACCAAAATCCATGCAATGGTTCTCGAGATTAACGTGTACATAACGTAAGAAAAAAAAACAACAAAGCGACACTTCCCTTTAGTAAAGTAAAAATAATGGGGTTTTCCCTCGGTATACAGCCAGCCTCATATTCAAAACTTGGGGGCAATAAACTCATTCTATCGAAAACCACATATAAATTGTTTATTCGCTTCACCAAAATAACAGTGTTTATCCATGTCATAAATATTCCGGCCAAAATTTAAATAATAATTTCCCTGGATGAAATTACTAATTACAATATTATTTTACAAGGTAAACTTTTTGGAATTACTATGGGGTTGAAGAACTCTAGTCTACCACGCCTCCTTACATACAAATATATAAAGGTGCGTTTACAATAGTTTTATGGAACTCGTAACATAACAACTAATAGATTACTTGCATGAGAATCAAATAAACAAAAAAGACTTCCAATTGATAAAGCGCTATTTCATAATATCGATCACCCCAAGAGCACTTCAAGAATAAAACAAACATTTAATTCGGGTAAAAAATCCTCCAAGTAAAACCAGTGTAATAACAATAGAAAATTGAACCCGGAACGCCATAGTTAACTACTAGTTCACGCATTCATACATAACAAAATATCACTGCCGAATATCTTTGTTTTGCTATTTACAAAATAGGATTCATAATCTCAATAAAAATAATTTCACAAAAACCGATGTGTGAAAGAAAATTTAAATCCAATTAGTCAATAATGAATACATTTTCTTCTACATCTATGGGTAATATGTTGCCCTCCGTGTCCTTGTTGGTAAGACGCTTATCACCCAACTCGGAGGATACAGGGTAGATTCCCAGTGGTACTTACATTTTTTTCAAATAGGGTTCTAATCTGGGTTTCATTTAAGGCCTCTTTAACACTTTTTTGGTTAACTGGAAGAGAAAATATTGTCTTCGACCTAATTAGTGAAGTTTTTGGGATGAAAATTACTTAAATACGCAATTTACTTACAGTTTGTCAGCGAACGTGTTCCCAATACTACCTTACGTACGAGTAGATAGGCTAAAGCAATCGCACACTTATAGACACCACCTGTACAATACAGGTGGTCTCTATAAGTTATTAAAAAAATCGTGTGATAATTATTATCAGGCGATCTTTTTAATCACGTTGACATCCTTTTTTTGTATTTTTTAGGATTGAGATTGAAAAAACACGATATGTTTTCTCTCGTGATCGATTATAATGATCAACCATTCTGCAAGTGGAAGACACCTATGCATGTATTTGTTTAAAGTGTGCAAGTTGTTGCATTTCGGAAAGCACACAGTCTTGACAGATTAAACCATAAGTTCCGGTGCTAAGGATAATTAAGTATACTTTTAAGACGATCGTCACATTAAATACTTTGAGTGAATTTATAAATTGCGCTTTTTCTGTGTTGTTGAACACTGCTATAGTATAAGAAAGTTTATTGTACTGTATATAAAGTGCTATGTTTTACAATAAAGTGTGCAAGCAGTCTTAGTGTAACGTTACCCGTCCTCGTGTGAACGCGCTACAAGTCAGCGTATTTAAATAAATTACAGAACTTGGCTCGCAAGCCACGTGTTCCGAATTTTCTACGGGTGGCTCGTCTTAAGTTATCGGGTGGAGGGAAACTTACGCAACGGAAGTTTAAAAGTGATGGGAAATTTTTCAGGCAAAAGAAAAGTTTTATCATTGAGGCAAAATGTTATCAAAGGAGATCTTTTAAATAACGAAATCAATGAAAGCAACCCTTTTGCCTCTTTTTTTAACAATAAACTTTTTTTAATGAATTTTAACGTGTAAGTATAGTTTCAAACGGATTTGTCAGCGCAACATCAGAAGGTTCAAAACTATATGCCGTGCAAGGGGGGAAAATGTACTTAATTTATATATTTCAATTAATATGCTTATACTCGTATATGACTTAAAACTGTTTTAAACGAATTGATTCTCTTCAAGACTGTTTGGAAATACAGATTATTTTGAATGGTGTTTGTAAATCAAGTGAAACCATTAAACTGACTTTCAACATGTATAAATGTTAGCACTTTTTTTTTCATGAGCTGGAACCTAGCAGTACTTACAAGTTAAAGAGATATTTATTCGATGATTAGTCTATTTTGCGTGCCAACACTATAAAGAACCTTGACATCATATTGAGAGTATCTGGTTGTCTGTCAATAAAGTTCTGCAATTTTGAGGACTTGACGGTGGCGCTGTTATGATTTATCACTAGTTCGCAGTAGATTACAGTGTAGTGCAATCGTATGGAGCCCAAGAGGAATCCAAAATTCTCTGATAGTTTTTAAGCTAGCCCAAAAGAGATTTCTTCAACATTTTTGTTGCAAAGAGTAAATATTTTATCCATGGCCTTATCACACATTCTTAATGGGTATGCTTCGGCGTTTAAAGAAATTTACACACCTATTGTTCATATACAAATAAAGTTGTATGGAGTCCAGAAAGAATTCAGAAATCTCTGATAGTTGTTAAGCTAATTCAAAAGAACTTTCTGCGACACCTTTGTTGAAAAGAGCATAAATTTTACTCATGGCCTTATCCCATATTTTAACTTCGGCGTTAAAACAAAATTTACTCAACTTTTTTTAGCTAACGGAAAAAAAACAAACCCTTTGTGGATTGACACAATTTTATTTAATGTACCGGACAATTATGTTAGTTAAGCCATCGTGAATTAAAATTGTTTTCGTTATCGTATTCAAGAATTGAGCTGTTAAGAATTTCACCACTTGCATAAGGAATGACTTAGTTGAATGAATGTCATTTTTCGTTATCAATATTTCTTACATCTCGGTGGATAAATTGCGGATTGAACTCTTTAGTAAACTTTGTATGTAATAATTAGATACTTTACAAGGCATGAGTAAAACTTTTCTTATTGTCATCATGCTATATGAATTTTAACTTAACTTTTCTTGCTATTTAGTGTAGTGGGTTAAACCTTTATCAAATGTAAAATAAATAAAAAAATAACATAATACACATTCTTCTTTCCTCTTTACAGATCAAAAATAGCTTCTTCAAAAATAAAAATATTCTCGCATAGTATAAATATAATATTAACCATAATTAAAAAAAATAGTAGAAAAACTGCAGTCTTTCACAATTGAAAAACAATCTATATTTTTTAATAGAGTACAAATTCAAAAATATTTTTTTCAAATAAGCAGATAATCAATTTTCCTCACCACCCAGTGAAACAAAGTAGAAAAGCTACCATTTCCAGTCTTATTAAATTTGAATATCATTAAGATGATAATGTCTTCTATCCAAAATATAACAGTATATCTTTTTACCTAACCACTTAATTTAATTTCGTATTTGAAAATAGTTTCAAATATCACATTAAATAAGTAGCTTTTTATGAATCACTTCAACAAAATAGGTAGAACTTTTTAACAAAAAATAGTCTTTCTTTTACTCATAACATATGTATATATAAAAATATGAGTGTGAGATTAGGTAAAAAATTGACAAACACGTATTTTGTATGTTATCAACAATCTACATTTTCATGTATCATATGTATATACCATCATGCCATTTCCCTGTCAGGGTAGGCAGAGATGAGAGAACGCTAGACTTAACTATCTTGATACAGATTCTTCGCCTCTTCTACATCCATATATACCTTTAATTATAGCTCCTACAATTTCTCTGACTTTTTATGTTTACTTATTTTAAAATATCATTCAATTGATCTATCCACTTTTCTCTTGGTTTTCATCTACTTTGTCTTCCACTCCCATTTGCATTATTTATTTATTTTGTTAATCTTTCTACGTGTTTTTAATCTTTTTACGTGTTTTGTTAATCTTTCTACGTGTTTTCTTCTCAGAATGTTCTGCTTCATCTTGCTCAACAGAATATTGTTATTATTTTACAAACAATTTATAAGATCATTATATATTATTTATTTAATTTTATTACTTGATGTTTTCAGTTTAAATTAAATATATAAGACGCTCTAACATTAGGAAAAAAATTATGTAAAGTAAGCAAAACAACAATTATGATAATGAATTGCCATAAAATTCACAAAATTTACTTGAATTAATTATCATGTAATTAAAGATATACCAAACAAATTTATGTTTCAAGTGATCGGAGAGCGAGGAAGAGGTATACCGAAGTAAGAATGGAAGGAGAAAATCGAAGAATCTGACCTGATGGAAAGGTTAAAAGCTTTAGTAGTAGAATGAAACTTTTACTTATTTTTTTAAGTGAATATTAAAATAAATATTTGAAAAATAGCTTTTTCACATCTTCTTTAAACGGTCGGTAAATAATGAAGTGAAAAATGTACACATTAAGTCGCACATAATATTATTTTATCAACATTGCCCACTCATTACGCGAGACTTATTGACGACAACAAGCCGAGAGAGAAATTCATTTAAAAAAATATTGGATTTTTTTGCAATGTAATTTATAGAGACATATATTATAAGTAGAATTTAGAAAGGAATTTGAGATGGTTTGGGCACATTGAGTTAAAGAGCAATGAAAGACTTGAAAAATAAATATTTTATGTCTGTAATAATGCAGAGCGAGTAAAAGTACGATCGGAAGAAGAGTTAATATACCATATGAGTCCAAAAAAAATCGGCCTGGACAAGTTAGAGCGTGTAAGGATATATACCACGACGGCCGCGCATGGTCAGGCGATGTGACATTTAAAAGTTAACACCTCTATCATCAGACGTATGTCAACTAAAGCAGATATATGATATTTTGTTTCGTTATATTCTGAAATGCTAAAAATTGTTGTACCCCCCCACCTTTACAGGAAATTCTGGTGAAGTTCCCGAAATGCACCTCACTTACGTTGTCACGTTATCGTACATGTCCTGGATGGCAAGTACATACTTCTCTGGTACACTATGGGCTCTAAGTACTGCCCAAATTAGGCTTCTAGGGACCCTGTCAAATGCCTTTTCAAGATCGATGAAGACCATATGAAGGTCTTTTTTGGCATCACGGTATTTTTCGACAAGGAGTCTAACGGTTTGAATGGCGTCTACTGTTGACTTTCCCGATACGAAACCACACTGGTTGTCATGTATTTCCACCAAATTCCTGATTCTCGAGTTTACAATTCGCTCATAGATTTTATCATAATAATAATAATAAAATATAAACGATATTTAGATACTGTCTACGAAGAATCTTCTCCGGAATGTAGCGTGATGATATAAATGTAATTACAATGAAATATGAAGTACCGTTAACATACAAGTAAATTGTTTATTATTTAAGATCACGTTTTTCATAATTTAAAACACAAGAAAAGAGCTTTGTTTAAAATTCTAAATTTATACAAGGCAGTTTATCTTATTCTCAATATGATTTCCGCAAAGAACACAGAGATGCCAGAAAACACCCCCATCCCGGGTAGTTCGTAGGCTTACTCTTTATGCTCTCTCTCTTGTTAAGTCAAAACTGAGTAAATTCTTGTAATAACACTGGTGGGTTGTGTTAATGAGCAAAATACCGCACACCATGGCTAATGCATTATTCATGGAGATATTCTTTTCCAACCAACGAGAAAAACGTTATAGAGACCTTAAGAGAAAATCAGACTGGAAGCTTTCTTTAAATCAGGTAATAACGGGAATCGAGTCAGCAACTCTGAGTTCGAAAGCAGATGTCTTATCAATTTGACCACGAATGTCGGTAAAAGGTATGAAGTCTGAAAAAAACTTGTCAATAATGAACATCCATTCTACAGTTTACCAAACCATTCGCGTTATCCAGTATATTTTGTTACATTCTGAAACTAGCCAATGAAGAAGTGTGTTTTTTTTCCATCTTATTTCTCCTTTTCCAGTCTTTGATGACATTTGAAAATGTATTTTTTTGAAATATTTTTTTCATTTGTTGTTTCATGCGTTAAGTTTAAGACTTTTTTTTCATTCATTTGATAGTTGGAGGAAAAAACGGTGTCACCTTTCACCCAACAATTGTCACGAATCAGCGTAACTACTATCTGATTTATTAGAAGAAAAGGAAGGTTCCGGTTACCGATGATCGCCAAATTAACATATTTGAAACTTGAGGACTTATTAATAAATAAAGCGTGAGATCCTTTATTTTGAGCAAATATGATTAGAAGACGCTTTAAAAGAATATAGTGATGAAATAAAGAAGAAAATATTTCAATTATATTGTATGGCATTGTATTTAATCGAACTTTGGATAAATTACACGTCCAGAGGTTTAAAATATCTTAGTATAATAATACATACTGAATCTTATTTAGGTGGCCAAGATAATGCAACACTTCAAATATTTGTTCTCAGGATCGACTAACAGGTTTTGATGCACTTCTGATGTGGAGAATGCATGAGCGAATAATGCGAATTGACTACTCATTAATTTGAATTATTGCTACTCAACAATTAATGCTGCGCCACTAGGGGATGCAATTAGAAGGCATATATGATAATTTTCATAAGTGAATAATCTGAACAGAATAGATATTAGTATTTATTTGAAGGTTTTTCACAATCTCTTCGAAAAAAAATAAAACATTCATTCCACAATCAATTCAGCCACCACCCTCATAAACTTAGACAGTGTTGAACTACGAGTACATATGCCCACATCCGAGTCAGCTACCGTTTTGTACACTCGGCACATTTTTACTTCTAGGTTATAGAAGATAATATTACTTAATTGACTTCTTATTTTTTATATGGCTTATGTTTTGTTGCACACTTGCAGGAATTGTTTTATATTTAATTGAAATTAATAATTGTAAAATACGAGTATATAGTAATTCGTAGAATCAAGAACAGTCAGCATTTTTTTTAAATGATCAGTAAAGAAGATGATGAATGATTCAAATAGTTTTGGGTATCGTTAGTAAGAACCAAAAAAACAATATTTGAGGGATTCACATTACTTTTAATGTTAACTTTGTAACGTTGATTTTGAAAACAGTAATATCTTCCTATCGGCAATAACTTAAATGATATAGTTTTCAAATCGAATGACGGTATGATACCCATTTTTTCTTATCACATCAAATTTCCGTATCACCCAGTTGTAATGCTACAGTAGATAGAATCTTAGCCTTAAAACTTTACCATTTACCCTTTTCAGTCAGCTTCAAGATGGAAACAAGAGCTTTGATGTTATGTACAATTTTTGAAATTGAATAGAAAGGCGACCCTCCCAACCCCCTCGACTGTTTTACTTTTAAATTTATGTAAGTAAGAGCGTCGGTTTTCAAACTAAACCGACACCCCTTACTGTATTTTTTTATCTCTGAAACTCGTGAAAAATCTAAATTGAATTGAAATATTTACATAGTTTAGACCTAAAGTTCATATTGCTCGTATTTTTGAAACGTTAAAGGGCTCTTGAGTGTCGGGAATATTTTTATTTCTTTGATGTTAGGCAAAAATGAAAGGAGGTATTGACAAAGATTTTGGCTCCTAAAAATGGGGTTATATTTCAAAATCTATGTCATATATGTGTGTTTACATTTATCATATATGTGTATTTTGAATACTTTTTTTTACAATGTTTTACATTCCTTACAAATACTCGTATAAGTGCAAAAAATAAACAATAAATCTCGTATTTCTCAGTTTAGACAAGCCATTCTCTACAGGTCAATTTCATTACCCTAGGATACGTTTTTCAATTTTAAAGGGGCGTTGAGATGTAAAAAAATATAAGGGAGGCAAAAGCATTTTCAAAGAGTCAGTGTAGTATTCATAAAACATTCCAGTAAAATAAATTTTTTCAGCCTGACCTTATAGATTAGATATCAAAATACTTGATTTGTGTCACAAATGCAAAAATATACCTTTGTAACATTTAACACATGTAATCTGTGGGTTTCTTTTCCTTCTTCACGTTGCTTGATTTAAAAATGTATAATACAATGATATACGAGTATTAGGGAGGCTTTGACTAAATCCAAGGTAGCGTTGGTCCAAAAAGGTTGTGAAACCTTGTTTGAGACGATAGAAAGGACTTGACTATTGCACTAAGTCTGAAAGTTTAGAGTTTTACTATTTTTAATGGCAGTCAAACGTTTAATTCAAAGTTAATATCTTCCTACCAACCAGACAGTGTTTAATACATGTTGTGCCAGTTAATAGGTTACAAAATTTTATGCAATATTCCGAACCATGCCGCCAATGAAGGCTCATGTCATAAAGCAATAGGTAATTGGTTCCAGAGTCTAATGGCATTGCCAGTAAATAAGGACGTAAAGAGAAATGAACTGTAAATGATAAAATACAGACTGCGTATGAAATAAATATGCCCAGCTATTGGATGTTCCAATGAAATTTTAGTGATGTAGTTTGATTGTTATGTGTGAATTTTGCGAATGTAAGTCAGTTGTCTCAGAACCGGTAAAGTAAGGCCGTTTGTCTTAGTAGAATATTTTAATATGCAAATCAATAAATTTTTAATTTATTCAACATATATGCAAGTATATCAAGTGACTCGCTAAAGAATTACGAAGAGGTCAACGAGTGTGTCTACCTAGGTGCTCTTATTTTGAGGAGCGGAGGATGTGAAGCAGATATCCGAAAACGAATTGGAAATGTAAAATCAGCTATGAAAAGCAGGAAGTTATGGACTAACCGGTCTATACTCAGAATAACCAAAATCTGTCTAGTTAAGTCTCTAGTATTCTCCATAGCACTGTATGCAGTGAAAAAATGGACGACGAGGAATAAGGGAAGAAACATGATATGTTAGTTGCCTTCGGGATGCTGAAAGCGGATGCTCTGTATTCCATGAACCGCAATGCGCACCAACGTCTCTTTCATCCAGGAATTGGAGATTATCGAAAGACTCTCCATAACATGCAGAAAAAGAATTGTTACGTACTTTGGGTATGTTGCTAGAATAATGATGAAAGGCTGGTGATAAAGGAGACAGTTCAGAGAAGACGAGTAAGAGGAAGTCGTCCTATGAGATAGACGGATCAAATAAAGGAGTTCAAAGAAACTTTTTTAAGTGATGTATTCAACATCGTTAGGATCAGAAGGGATGGAGACAGGTGGTGTGCCAAGTTCAAGATATAGCAGAGGGCCACGATGCTCAGCATTGAGCACGCGATAAAGAAGCAAGATAATTTTTCAAAGAATGAAAAACAGCTTGTTTTCTATTCTTAATTAAAATATTATAATTAAGAGTCATTGGGTTGTGGATATTTAACGATGTTTCGACGAAGTCCACCACTTAAAAAAAGTTACCCATTCAAAACAAGATCTCATAAATTGTTTTTTTTTTAAATTGAATCTTAATTACACATCTGCGTCTATAAAACGATAATTTTTTATATTTTATTTTATCGCATTATATTTGTATACCTGGGCCTCGAAGTCTAGAATCCCCTTGCTATGCCAAGGTTTATTCAGTCGGAAAGTGAAGCTGTGCCATGGAGTTTGTATTTTTTTAAAGCTAGTGATCCGTTGCACACCAGCAAACTCATCGGTGACCGTATTGCTGTACTAGATCCGATAACACACCGAAGGGAGATGTTTGAAGCCCACCAGCATGTTTCTTTTCTGTTTTATCTTTTTTAGAAAAATAGATGTGACCGAAGTCATAGGTATCCTTCCTTATACCTTAGAACAAGGGTCACCAAATTTTTTTAAGAAACGGACCGGATTGCAATTTTTAAAAACATGGGGGGCTGGACGAAAAATATTCTTATTGAAATCTACCTAGTCTTGCCATAAATTCTGTTACAAAGTGTTTGGATTATAATAAAAAAACGGTGCATCTTACAAATGATTTATTATATTGTTAGACTTACACACATATCATCTTAAATGAAAACATATATCTTTTTCAAAATGTCCCCCCCTTGCCTTCACACAGGCCTTTAACGTAACGGCCAATCGTCAACGGCAGTACGCACGATGTCCATTGGAAAATTGGCCACTGCTTTCTTCAATGATTGTTTCAGGTTCTCCAAATATGAATGTCGTCTGCTAGAGGCTATGTTCTCCAACACTGATCATAATTTGAAGTCCAGTGGATTTAATATGGGCTTCCAGAAGGCCGATCTTCAGCATAATAAAGTATGGTGTATGAATTTCTGGACATTGTTGGGTGGACTTTGACTTGTGGGCAGGAGCAGAATCTTGTTGAAAGATCCAATGACCTGAATTAAACATGATCTTATTAAGAGGCTTGACGACCTTCCCCATAATGTCATTTTGGTATGAATTTGCACTTGTCTTCACACTCTGAGCACAAAAATGTAGCTCAGTAACCCCTTCGTATGAGACATCTCACTAAACCATCACAGATGCTGGATGATGACCTCTCTGAACTCTATGAATGACCTCTCGAGAGCTATGTGCGCACACCCGATCATTTTGCTTATTATAATTTTCTTTAATGCCGAAAATTTTTTCATCGGAAAATAGGATTTTACGATGCATATTGTTTGCGTACCGGTGAATCAGTTGTTTAGCTCTGGTCTTCCTGATGTCTCTCAAAGATGGAGTAAACAAATGTCCAGTGCTTTTCCGGTAAGCCCGCATATTTGGGTCCGATATGATAATACGAGACATACTCTGTGTCGAAATACCCATCTCCCTGGACATGATTTTTTGTTTTCGGAGTGGATTTCTACGGATTCTGTTACTCACGGCTTTGATGACTGCTGGAGTTCCTACGATTCGCGGTCGACCACTTTTGTCCGATCTTTAATACCTTGAGTTTCTTAGAATCAATTAATAGTACGATATACAAACTGACGATTGATACCCAAATATGTTAAATAATTTAAAATGTCTCCCGGCGTCTTTCCAACTTTACGCAACGCAATTACAGCGATACGGTTTTCTTTACCGCCCCACTACATATTTACTGGTCAACGTTCAGTAACTAACTGATTATAGCAATACCACAAGGGATGTAGAATTAACTTAAAATAGGTTTTAGGTTTCTACCTGCTATTGTTTTGATTTTATAAGTGTCTGAATTTGTGTACCAGTATTTATGGCAGGACTATGTATTAGAACATTAGTTTACATTGAGTCGGGGGCAGGATGAAAAAGTTTGGAGGGCCGGATCCAACCCGCGGGCTGTAGTTTGATGACCGCTGCTTTAGAATAATAGGCGAAAAAATGTCTGTGTCATTCGAGAAGAGCAGAATAGCGCGGAGTTCGAAACGGTGACCTTCCGCACAAAAGTCCAGTGCGCTACCGCATAGCCATACACCTCACGTGGGTGTATTGCCATGTGGTAAATCTCTTGTAACCAACCAGAAAGATGTTAAAACAGATTTGAAGCAAAAAGCAGATTTATTCCATTTTTTAAACAAATCTGACAATTTTTAATAAACCGCTATCTCAGATTACTGGCGTTAAGAAGTGTTTTCTTACCTATTCGAACCAGTGATCCGGCCTTTTGTAGATTTTGTGTGGCAATCTCTTCCAATCTGAGGTAACGAGTTCGATATCTGCTTGCATCGAATTTATTTTAAAAAGGGTTCCGCTCTGGTTTTCTGAGTTGGAAGACAAGCGACCTTCGTAGCCTAGTCGGTAAGACGCTTTTTTCGATTCCTGTTGGAACCCAGTTTTTTTTTTAATGGAAACCAGCCCGGTTTTCACTCCAGGGCTCTTTAACATATTTATGATAGGTTGGAAGATATTTCCATATGACAATAAGCCCGCCAAGTTGTACTGTATACAACGAAAGTTTCATACAATACAATACAGGCCTCATACCAATAAGATAACGAATGTTGTCAAAGAATCATCACAGGAGTAGAGTGAAAAACACTACAGATTTTTTGATATTTTTAGATACCCATACATAACCCACCACGCTGAGAACGGATTCCGAAAGTGTTGGTTTAAAGTGATGTTCTGGGGTTGACCTTTTTGTGTAAGAATAAATAAAACAGACAAGGGTTGAACGAGAGGAGAGCGATCGATATTACAAAAATATGATGTATAAAAGGAAGATTTAAAAAGAAATTAATAGCAAAAGGATAAGATTACAGAAAAATGAGCAAAGAATATTCTTTGTACAGTGTATACTCGATTTCCCTTATAAAAATAGTGAGCAAACACAAACCATCATGCCGTTTTCCTGTCGAGGTAGGCAGAGAAGAAATAGATCCAGAATTGTTCATCCCGATAACGAACGAACGAAACGAGTTCTTGAACTTTTAATCAATTTTTAGAAACGTGCGCATTTTACTGCGTCGTCGATCTTTGGTCAGTGATTTGAGGAAATACCTTTTCCACTGTTGTGTCATATGTGTGATTGTGTTATTTATATGTGTATACTTATATTAAGTATTTGTGTGATAATCTCTGTTTTATTTTTAGGCTCGATGAGCCTTTGATCTCTCTTGCCTTCCTTAATCCGAATTGAATCAACCATAGTTGGGCATGGTGACTATACTCAAAGGGATACGACAGCTCATGTCAGCGGCCCTGGTGGCGCAGTTCAGGTTAGGCGTCCTCCCGCCCCTCCCGGGGGTCTCAGTGAAGCGACGCTGGTGAAGACGGTGGAGTTGAGGTGACGATGCTGGAGAAGACGGCGAAGAAGGCGCAAAGACGTGGCGTGGCGAGGCTACATGAGCTTTCTTTGCTCTTTATAATTTACTTCCTTTAATGCTCTACCGTCTGAGGGACTGTAGACTATAAGAGAGAAGATGAAGAAGACGGCTAGACCTTTAAGGAGAATAGATACATATATTTATAAGATCAAGTGTAGGTGTAGAGTGTGGAGATGGGAAGGTATCGGCTGCGGCCTGTGTGATTGGAGCTTCCCCGCATTCGCATATGTATTGAAGACATATTCGGTGAGAAAACGTTCATCCCGATACACGTCTTTCGCCTCTTTTCTATCCATACACCTCTCGTACAACTTGTACGATTTCTCTGACTTTTTACATTTTCTTTCTACAAAATATCATTCACTTGATCCAACCATACTTTTTTTGGTTTTCTTCTACCCCTCATTCTACTCGCATTTAAACTGTACATTTGTTTTGTTAATCTTTCAGTTATTTGTTCTACATGCCCAAACCATCGCAGAGTGTTCTTCTTCATTTTATCCATCACATCAACCTATGGTTCACATTCATCCCTTATCACTTTATACCGTATTCTGAGATTCATTGTCACATTTCACATTTCACTACCATTCATCAAAGGTGTTACTAAAATACTGTTGTGAGCCACCATATTATTAAATTTATTTAAACAGTTCTATTTCCTTTTTGAATCAATTAGAAACAGATGTTTTGCCATACATTGGCATTGTCAAACTGCGTGTTAAATTTCGCAACTTAACTATAACATACTCGTATATACACAAAAAATATTTCCAAAGATTACATAACGTTTTAAATTCAGATATATGCATTTATATAAGTACTGTCATTTTTTATTGTTAAATGACTCATTAGGTGTACACATAAAATATTGACTGTGAAAGGATTTGATTAAGTGCAGAAGACCATACTTTTCCCCATATAAGACATGGCCGCCCTCGGTGGCCTAATTGGTAAGATCCTTATCTTTCAGCCCGGAGTTGTGGGTTTGATTCTCGTTAAAACCAAGATTTTTTTTATGATTCCAGTATAGTTTTCACTTAATATCTCTTAAACATATTTCTTGTTGGTTGGAAGAGATTGCCACAAAAAATCACGACAGTTAGTCTATGATATGATAAGCCCGCCAGTTTGTACTGTACGAGTATATAACAACACTAATACAATACAATATTTGGTCCAAATATGTCACTTTGATATTTGTGAGCACCTTTTGTTGGATGCCAGTTTCTAAAATTCTTATACCGTTATAAAAACGTCCGTGGGTTATTTGGTAAGATGCTTGACTTTCATCCAGGAGCTCAATTTTTGATAATGCCGAAGATGTGGTTCCAGTTAAGTAAATAAGTTTGTCCTGTCACAAAACTCGGACAAGCTAGACGTTAGCGAGTATTGTTACCTCTTTAAGTGAGGTAGTATTTCCACCCCGTGCAATTATAAACAGGGTGTTCCGGGCCTATACAGTTATTCTAAACCCAAAGATTTGGAAAATAGAGTCGAAGACAATGTTGTCTCCCGGCCATGTTTTTCAATATGGCCGCATTGATTAGTTAATGAATAGCACTACTAAGCCTCGCAGAACAGCGTTATAAAATATCTACCAAACAAATTGCTGCAGTAGATTAAACCTGTTACAAGTTGGAGTAGATTAGATTAGATTAGATTGCTGTTACCATTGGAATTTTGATCTTGCCATCGAAACTTTGTGTTTGATTTGCCAAGGCTATGTACTTTCTAAAGTGCAACAGCATTGCACACAATACCACGAAGTGTCATTAAAACGACTTCAATTGCTTAGTTGTTTAAGACGATGTTTTTTTTCCCCATTAAGCTGCAGGTTCGATTCCCGTTGACACCTAACTTTCAAATCGGAATCATTCTGGTTTTCACTGTAAGCCAGTTGATATTTTTTCTGGTAGGTTGGCCGAGATTACTAGATGGCAATATGCTTGCCATGTTGTATTGTATACAACGGAAGAGTAATATATTTATTGAATATTAAACAAAATATAAATTGAAAATATTTTAATTATATCTTTGTTAAAGAGTAAACGTTTGCTTGAAAATATAATTTCCTTTGAAACATGTTCATGCTAAGGTGATTTTTTGTTAAAAAATTAAATACATGAGTTTAAAATAAACATTTTCTTTCCCTGCAATGTAGACATTGTACACGAGAACTAATTTTCTCTAACTATGTGCCCGTCTCAAATATTTGAAAATTATTATCTCATTTTCTCAACTACTTTAATAACAAAAATGTATGAAAAAAAGGTTTACTTCCCTGTCACAAAATATTTCTAAAAAAATCCAACATTTGTTAGTAGAAAATGGTTAAGTGGTATTAGTATAGTGAGAATATGTTTTAAGGTATTGCTGCACAAAAATGCTAAAATTAATTGTTTGGTGACCTCCGTGACCTATTAAATAAGATGCTGGTCTCCACTTGGAATTTTTGGGTTTGATTCGCGATACATTAATACGTATAAGTACGAGTATGTTGATATACACCAATATGCCATCTTCCTGTAGGGGTAAACTTTTGTATATTTTTCTGAGACCTCTGATTTAATCTCTTTTTTTTTAAATAAATATGACCGAAGTAATATTTATTTAAAAAAATCCCTATACCATCGAACACTGGGTGGAAAAAAGAGACTGTGTCGTTCGAGGGGAGAAGCACAGCGCGGGGTTCGAACCGTCGGCCTTCCGCACGGAAGTCCAGTGCGTTGCTGCGCGGCCATGCACCTCGTTAAGACATCAATATGATTTTATAGTCCAAGTAAAAATCAACATTCTACATTCATGAAGCAATGATATAATTCCTAGCTCACTGATATCCTTTTTTTACGTCGTCCTTTACTGCCTATGCAGTGAGACTCTGGAATCAGTTACAAACCAATGTAAGACTTGCTCTGTCCTTGACATGCTTTAAGAAGCGACTGAAAAAACTCTGCATTTCCAGTCAGTAATATAACGTGTTTCATTCCTGATTTTTCTTTCTTCTCCACCATCCCTTCCTTTTCATTTGATTGATGATATCTCACTTTATATGAAAAGGAATGGTTGTATTTGCGATTAGTGTTAAATAAATAAATACGAGTATTATAAATGATTATTTTTTAATACTATTTCATATCCATCTTATTTTGACGTTCCTTTGAAAAAAAGTAAAACTTTGAGGTTAATTTCAATTGTCCCAAATCAATCCAATAGGGCGGGATTTTACTATTGCTGGTCCTGTGATCTGCTTCTGAGCGTTAGATGTATAAGAGGCGCGTGCAACTTTAGGAAGCACTTGAAGATAACCCTTTTTGGGAGGTCTTATCAAAATTTATGATTGTGTATGAATAGTAAATACATACACAAACCTAAAGTCAAACGTGTTACTAACACATATGGGAATATCTATACACTTAGTAACAACGAATGACAATACAGAATGAAAGGATATTTATGAACTTAAGAAATCGAAAGATACGTATGAATGTGGAAGAGACAAAATGTGTGTGTCGAGATAGCAAAATCTCGCACTTTATCTTCTTTGCCTACACCTATAGAAAAAGAGCGAGATTGTACGGATATACATTTTCCGAGAAAATGTCACTAGTGATTTTATGTGCTTTTGCATTTAAATAGTTAAGTATTAAACATTTTGTTTGATGTCATTTGCGTTCTGTATTTTTTGCACTACTGAGTATTTTCTGAGTCGTCTTCAGGACTCTCATTTTTCGAGAAACCAGAACCATGGCGGAAAAGAGATAAAAAGAAAATGAGAAATTGATGAGATTGACGTTTTCTTTTCTCAAATAATGTTATGGGAGCTTTTTCGGTAGGTAGTGCTAATTTATTCCAAAACATGGGGCTTTATCGAAAGGAGAAAACTTTAAAATATCAACGTTAGTCTAGTAATCTACTTGAAATACATTTTTCGCGATTTTTATTTTTTCCATCCCAATATGTTCCCCTGTAAAATGACGCAAAAGAAATGAAAAGCTTGAATTTAACACGTTGAAAACCAAACTAAATAATAAAGATAAATTAATCATAGTTCCTTAAGTTTTTATTTTGGCTTTAAATGAACCATAATCAACATTACCTTTTATTGATTGCTTTGGCTTTAGTAAAAGTAGTAGAACCGTAGAACCGTAGAAGTTCAGTAGAACCAGATTACTTTGCTTTTGTACGTAAACGGGAAATTTAAAAAAATATTTTAAGGATCTGTAGTGTTAAGTTGGCATGCAAAGGCTCTAAGGAAAGAGAGTTAAAGAATAACGGTTGATACGCGCTCTATCTACAATCTCCTCCTTCGTTTTGTTTTTTTTTCGCAGTATCTTTGCTTCCAGGTGAGTTTTAACTTTAAATTTTGCAAGACATTTTCTTAAATTTCTTCTACAAATATTCAGGTTAATTAGAGATAACTTGGCTCAGTTGCCTTTGTTTTCTTTTTAAACTGTGAATTATGAACATTAAATACTGTTCAAATCATCTTGGTTTTTGTCAACAGCCTTTTTGACACTTTCCTTGTGTACTTGCTCAGATAATTCATGAGTTCAATGAAAAATAGTCCGTGAAAATTCTGTAGTCTTCAAAGCAAAAATGTCCAGTTGAAAGGTAGAATAAATGTTTTTGTCCCGTAAATTACGAGCAAAACCTTTCTTGAAATCCCCTAAAGGTGTTATTTACGGATATTGAATTTCTGCTAGAGTTAATTTTCAAATTGTCATTTATTATATTAATTAAATATAGCTTATTTCTTGACTTGTGTTAAAAAAAATTATATGTATGTATTTTGAGCTTTTTATGTGATGTTGGTAGCGGATGCTGCGTATCACATGAACTGCAAATCGACCGAACGCGTCATCATTCTGTCGTTGAATTAATGAATTATACTCGTAATTTCGGCGGATTTGCGAACTATCGTGCAGAGTAGTATTACTATCAAGCATGCATGCTAAGTCTTCAGCTAGCCCCAGCTAATCTGTGATATATTTCTAGGATTATTTTAGAGAGGAGATCTCGAAATCTTGTCCTAGGTTAAGGTTGAGCGCTGTGCATATTTCAGATTCCTAGTTGAATTGGAATTCCAAAAAGACTCTTCAGATTGTTAGTAGGATTAAATGCAAACCTAAATATTTCGACAGAACTTTTCAGGTAGCGGAATCTCTTCTATGAAACAATCTTCCAGTTTCCTTGAGAACTCTCGGAGTCTGCAAAGTTTTTGGTGGATTTGAAAAGTGACTTGTCCTCTGTGACTCTTAATAAGTTGAGCTAGTTAGGAAGCAGCTTGAGGTGATCCTAATGATCGAGAAACAGCACTATACACAAATAATCAAGTTATCGGGTTAAACACTACTGGAGAAGGCACAGATTTTTTTATCAGTTATCAGACGATTTTTTTTTACCAAGCTGGAACCATTTTTATGGGGTGCTATCGGGAACTGAATCCGAAGTTCGCGAGTGGAAGCCATGTGTTTTGCAGATAAGGCTACGCTAGTCGTTATATTTATAAATGATAACAATAAAAGAACCACGCCTTAACCCAAATATGAAATTATCATATATCGAAAGATCTATGAAGGTTTCTTTGTAGTTTGTCTTCTCTTAGGTAAGTTTTTGGCGGTTTTCTTACCAAAAGTGTTTTTCTTAACATATGCAGATGCGGGAAGTACCTTATCTCTTGACTGCAGCCACTATCTTCTTATACTTACACTCAACTTATATTAATTTATTTTGTTATATTTTTAATGTGTTTAAAATAGTTGATTTGAATCCAGAATAATAGGAGAGTCTCTGAGGAAAATCTACTCTCTAAAAATTGCTATATAAATTGTTATTTTATTATTATTATGTCACTTGATTGGTTACTCAATCTTCTTTTCAATTACAATTCATTCAATAAAACGTCCAATTTTATATTCTTAGTTTTTTTCCAAATAAACATTATATAAACCCTTCAAATTGTGGAGTTAGAGCACACAAATTGAAGGGATCAGTGTTTATAATATTGCTTAGTAATATTCATTCAAATAAAATACCAGATGTATGTAAAACCATGTTAACCATGGAAAATTGGTTTCTTACGTCTTGAATCTCAATTTCAGCCGACAATATGGCGTTAAAAAAATCTAAATTGACACAGGATATAAAAAAGGATAGACTTCTATAACGTAAAGGCCAGTCTCATAGTGAGTCAGGATGACTACACAAACAACAAACATATCAATAGAGCATTAGGAATCCAAAAGCATTCAAAGCCTAGCTTAGCCTTAAAAATAAAAGGAAATATCGCTTATATAAGGGAAAACATGTTTTGTAAAGCAAACATTGGAAAAAGGGTATAACAGAATACCTTTTTGGATACAAAATGTCTTTATATCCGGAAGCGTGACCTCGAACGTCGTAGGTAAAATTTAATGTTGACATTATACACCTGATGTTAGTTCGTCCTTTACAGTATTTTCAAATCACAACTATATCCTTTCAGAACCTCAAATACAAAATGGTTTATTTACCATTAAAGGATTCGCTTTACGAATAAGTGAACCTCACAAATTGTTGAATAAATTGACCAAATGATTTTTCTCATTCATGTAAAGCATTGACATACTCGTATATATTTTTTTGCCCATGCTGATTGGTTTTTAGCTATATCATACACACATACATACCATCACACCGCTTCTGCCGAGGCAGGCAGAGATAACAAAGTGCCTGACTTACCCATCTTGACACACATATTTCGCCTCTTCCACATCCTTCTCATACCTCACTCTTTATATATCCTTCTTTTATTTATCTCACTCTTTATATATCCTTCTTTTATTTATCTCACTCTTTATATATCCTTCTTTTATTTATCTCACTCTTTATATATCCTTCTTTTATTTATCTCACTCTTTATATATCCTTCTTTTAAAATATGATTCATTTGATCCAACCATACTTTCATTTGTCTTCTGCTACCTTGCTTTCCCCTCACATTTACGCTATACATTTGTTTTATTAGTATTTGTTTGTTAATTTGTTCCACGTGTTCAAACTACCCCAGCGTGCTTACATTACCCTTACTCAAGATATCAGACTTAAGTTCATATCTCCATTAATCCCTTCATTCCGTATTGTATCATACATTGCTACCCTATGTTTTATTCTTAGTGAACGCATTTATTCGGATTTTTTCAGTGTTTTTTCACGTCCACGTTTTAAACATACATGTTCATCAAATTTGGGATTAAAACACTCTCGTGGGCTATCTATCATCTTGGCGGATTTTGTAACTGTCTGGTTCAATTTAAAATATTTGGGTACCCCATTGATTTGGTTTCCTATTGCTACACGCCGTCCAATATTTCTTATAAGTCTTTCACTATCTGAGAAAAGATTACCTTAATAGCAGAATATTCTTACTCTAAAAAATATTAATACTCAATAGAACTGGGAGCAAACAGAAACAGATCAAGCCTATAGTTACCAGTGACCCAGTGGAGAAAGAAAAGCAGACAAGCTGCAGGTACTGAAGTTCTTAGATCTTTACAAAACAGGATATATATTTTACAAATTGGCTTACACAGCCATATTTGGTGACACCAACAACAGGTGCCTCTACCCCGAACTTTTTACTGAAGCTTTTTTACACTCGTCATGAGTTAGGGACATTTCTTCATATGTTTCTAGTTTTTTCTACTTCCAGCTTCCCTTAATCCTGCGAAATATTATGTAAAAGCCTGTTTCTGGGTCTGCACAAAAAGCTTCTTCCGTGTTGATGGGTCTATGTAATATTCTTTGTAGACCGTGTTGACTGAAATCTGCGTACGCGAAATGTTCATGTTCACCTTTCTCCAGTGTCTATGATACTGGAAAGTTTTATTTTGACGGATCAAGTATCTGTCATGTATAGCTTTTTGAAGCTCAGTATTTGTCAATCTCAAAAATTTTCAGTTAAATATTAGGCACACTTCATACATTGACTTCTTAACTTGGTAAGACTCTTGATTGCATTTGGGATTGCCGTGCTCGATTCACGATGGTATCAATAAAAAAAACATCAAAAAAGGGTACTAGTCTGTTACGAGTAAAAACGTTCTTCTGGTAATAATGTTTATGAGAATTTTAGTTTTTCGAGTTTAAATAAAAGGTTGGTTCTGGAAAAAGTCATATAATTTCTAGTTCAATCGGATACACTATGACGCGTCTTCTCGCAAAAATCTATTGACTTCAGCAGAATCTCTCAAACATGTCCAGGGATCTCTCGTCAGCCATTGTAAATGTCCATCACTCTTATCCATGAGTGAGCACGGGTCTAACCAATGTCTTATAGGTATGTCAACATTTTGGTGCAACTTATGAATAGTCGTACCTTACGCTGAGGAAACAAAAGTAACAAACATAAGCTGCTATTCTTTAATATTTTATTTCCTCTCTGACGTCGTTTGTGTTATACTCGTATCTAGATAACCAAGGCAGATGAAGTATTTTAACTCCTGTAAAAAAGTCTCTCCTTTCGGAAAACTTAATATCCCGATCAAAACACGACAAAGATAAAAAAAAATCCGGTCTGAAGAAGTTAGAGCGTGTATGAACAGATACAATAAATTCTCCATACACAGCATCTTAAAAGAAACTTGAGATACACGCGATATTTAATTTTTAATACTTCAGAATATAACGAAATAACACGTCTTATAACGGTTTTTATTGATATACAACTGAATGTAGAGAATCTTAATTGTAACATCACCTGGCTGAGACGAAGGTGACTAGCGTGGAAAGATACACACTTGAACTTGTTTAAGTTCGAAACGCTTCAAGGTAGTGATTAAAAACCTCAGATATATAATACCTGGGTACATCTCTGTACAGTGTGTTTAGTTCGCTTCTCCTAAACTTTGAAAGCTCTAATATTCACCACTTCACTGATTAGTAGAGTCATCGAGCCAAATTGGATTTATTAGTCAAAGATTGTCCTTATTCGATTATAAGGTATAAGAATACAGCCATTTATCTTATTACCAACACAAAGGCATTCAGAGGACATTTTAAAAGTTTATTATACTCGTATAAGGAGTCCTCAAAGCGTTCTTGGAGTAGTGAAATGTCACTAAAAGGCACCATATACATTATTATCATCATAATTAATTTAAAAAAAGATATTAAGTGAATTATCCATTTCTTTAAATCGATTCAGTCTACTTTTTTGCATCTACTTTCACTAGTGGGCCAGTATAACAAGGGCAATAGTGAAATAGGCCACATTATAAGCGGGCTATACATTTACTCACCTTCCCAGTCGTTTTAGAAACACCGCGCGCCACGATACCTCCCGATGTGTTTTACAGAAACTACTATCGAAAAGCTAAACTTGTCGAATACGATATCTTGCGTCCATTTTGAATATATTGTCTCTGATATCATTTAAAAGTAAACCGTGTTCAGCATTTGAATTGATTCATAATTTTTTTTCCTGAACCTTTGTTTGAAAAAAGTTGTGCGTATTTATATAATATCATTTGTATGGAATATAATACCATTTGTATATTATTTTTTTGTTGTGGCTTATACAACGTGTTTACCGATCGAAGTATTTCAAATGAAGCAAAGTTGGTTGCTCGTAATGGAAACCTGGTCTCAAAATTAGGATATGCAAACGAAACTTCGACGTGGAAAAAAAAAGAGTGAGATAAATAAATGCGGTAGACGTTGCGTAGAATATGTGAAAAAACAATTTTACATTAGAAAAGAAGTGGAAAGAAAGAACATGTAGTGCTTAATATGAAGCATTGAAATTGAACGCTCCAAGTTTCATTTCACACCTTTATCAAACAAAAGTGGACTAGCATCATAAAAAACGACAATTTATTGAATAATTTAATTTATCAGATATTGGAAACCAAATTCAAAAGTTACATGCATCCATAAATGAATGTACAGATATTGAAAACAAAAGTTACGTGCATACATGAATGAATGCCCATAATCCGTATCGACTATAATACAAGACAAATACAAATTGGGTAATCTGGGTACCTGACGTTGGTGCAACGGGAGATGACTTTGGAAGCCAATTTGTGATAGGCGTATTCTGTTGGTTAAAGGGCTAGGAGTTTCAGTACTTGCAACTTGTCTGCCTCTTCTTTATATGTAGCGTCCATGATAACTAGCAACAGTTTTACGCCATTTGGCTCTATCTGCTGCATTATGCTCCCAATTGTGCTGAGCATTAATATTTTTAAGCTTCTCATGCAGTACGCCCTTACATATCTTGCGTTGACCACCGTGTCTCCTCGTGCCCTTCATGAACTCACCAAAGAGGTAATTTCTCGAAGGTCTGTTTTCAAGCATACAAACCAAGTGTCCAGACCAACGCAGGTGTGCACGCGACACTACAATTTCCATTTTACGAGTCCAATTGTTTTTTGATCTTCTCAAAATCACGCAATTTCCCTGTCAGCTTAGAGAAAGAGGACAGAGTGCCAGACTTTATTATCTCGATACATATCTTTAGTTTCCACTACATCCATACACCTTATCATAAAACTCCTACGACTTCTCTGATTTTCTACGTTTCAGTCTTTTAAAATATTATTCACTTGATCCAACCATCCTTGATCTACGAGTACCTCTCACATGCGTTTAACTAATATTTATACTTTTTTTTTGTAAGTCTTTTTACATTATCTTAAAAGTAAAATAACATCATTCAATATTTTAAGATACAATACTTTATAAAAACAAGTACTTCAAAACTGCGATCATTTGTAACATCTGGTGTTCATTTTACAGAATGATGCGATATAAAATATTTGTAGGCCACAGCAGTACTCTATAATATTATGGAAAATTTAATATGACTTATAAACAGATTAAATATTCTAAACTTAATAATATACTTCCAAAACAAGATGGAAGAACGAAAACAGCTTTTGTGAGAAATGGCTTACGATGAAAATAACTCAATTAAGTTTCTATTATTTTCTAAACTATGATATTCTATTTTATGTTAAAATATTTCATGATTTAATGTTACTGTATTCAGCCGGACAATATCAACATCTGCTAAGATGATAGTCCATAACAGTATTCCAGTATCATCTTTGATGTATGGAAGATAAACGTAGATGTGAAAAAGGAGTCTAATAAATGTTATAGAAATGGGTATATTGAGAAGAATACATAAGTTGACAACGTATGACAGAATACAATATTAAAAGATAAGGGATGAACGTGAACTAAGAGCCAATGTAAGAAATAAGATGAAGAGCACTTTGAGATGGTTTGGGCAAGTAGAACAAAGGAGTGAATAAAGACTAATAAAATAAATATACAGCGTAAATGTGAATGAAGGCGTAGTTAAATATGGTGTCTCAAGTAAATTATATTTCAAATCGTAGGAATTTATGAGAAAATGTATGAATGTAGAAGATTAGAAAGATATGTGTAGCGATAGGAAAGTTTATCGTTTTGTTATCTCTACCTACCCCGATAGGGATACGTCGTGACGGTATCAATTGAAGAGGTAAAGAATGGTAGTGGAGAGAAGATGTCTAAGGCTGAAACCACACCAAAGTGCTTCGCTAGGTGCTATATGGCTAATAGACTAAGTGACTTCATGCTTGGCCACACCCAAGTGCTTCGAACAAATTTATTTGACATTTGGGAGCGGTTGAGTCAACAAACGATGCCACTCTCAAAACTAACCAGAAAGCTAACATACTTCTCTCAGAAAATTTAAGTTTGAAATTTCGAACATCTCAAATTCGAACTTGTTGGGTGCATAATGTTTATTTATCTAGAAGTACTCGTGGAGAATTTCAACTTCTCTACAAAGAATTGCGGAAATACGATGAAAAGTTTTGTAGTTATTTGAGATGTAATATTTGATGAAAGTAAGTTTATTTAACATATTAATTGTTTAGGCATGGCAGATTATAGGAAACATTAAATAACAATAATGAAAAATTTCAAGATTAAAATAAATATAATAAATATAAGTAAAAATAAATATAAGTACAAGTAAATATAAATACATTTGCTCGATGGGTTCCACAAAGGCTCCCTTTTATATGTTACATATACACAGCTGCTTTTAAGACTTCCTCCAGCTTGTAAAATCACTTAGTGACACAATAAAATTAACCAACACGTCTGTTCGTTAGGAGACTCACTAAGTGACTAATCGTCACGTAGCGTGGTGCGAAGCGTGCAGTGTGGCCATTGCGATATTATGCGGTGCGTTGGTTCGCTAGGATATGTCACCTAGCTCGCAGCGTAGCTCTAAGCACCAAGCGAGGCTCCTACCTGTGTGGCCGAGGCCTAAGGGATGGATTGGGAAGCCACTTGCAAATACACAACAAAGACATACATCCGAAAAACCCATAAACCGAGAATTTGGAATAGTTATGGAAGTTTCATGCTCAACCTAAGAAAACACGTTTGGGTGCAATCGAAATTCAAAATCGACCGCTACAATGCAATCTGATTAAATATAAAAAGAAATCAGAAGCAAGAGAAAGAAAAAAAAATGACAAAGGGAGAAAAAAAGTGCAATGGTTTGATCAAATAATTCACTCTACATTAACCTTAATAAGCGTCATTGTGGATTAACAGACACCCAATGGATTTCACAGACACCGTCCACAAATCGCAATAGACTTAAAAATATATGATAAATAACATACTCGTATATGGTATAATAAAACAAACTTAAGCCCGATGTTAGGGCGCAGTTTAGGAAACCTAGCGGCATTTTGATGAACCTGGTGGTTACTTTAATGCTTTGATTTGTATGTCACGCACGTGAAAGATTTTTATGGATAAGTCTGATGCGGAGTTTCCCAATCTTTTTAGAACCAACGCCCTTTTGGAGCACCTTAGGATAAGTCAAAGTCCCCTAGCTACGTTTAGCTCTTGCAGCGTGGAGAAGATAAAAAACATGTCGACTAAATATTAAGTTTATTTGATTACCTTTTTTAACTATATATATTTTTTTAATTTTTCATAAACTATTATTTATTCCATTCATATTTAATTTAAAACCATAGATTTCATATTTTTAATTCACATAGAAAACTTTTTGCAGTTGTGAGACAAACGAAATAAACATGCTATGAGGTGAGGCTAAGATATTCTAATTACTGGAAAATTTAATATAACATGACACCCTAGAAAATTCTATTGCCCCTTGATATTTCTATACATTTCAGCGCCCCGTTAAAATTAAAAACGATCCCCAAGGGAGTGATATTTTCATAATTGGGAATCGATTGTCCAATAGAACTTGTTAAAAAAATCCTGACATTTTATAAGTCACTGTATCTAAATAATTTTCCTTATTAGCTTTGATTTGAATGGAATGCGTGTGAAATCCTCTCAAGTCCGTTAAGTAAATTTTTTTTTCAACGATCGTCTTACCTCTTCAATCTTAAAAAAACATATATTTTGTTCACTTTGTGGTGTTAGTGTGACAGCCTTTGAAGCTTAGTCGACACGATGCTTGACTTCTCTGAAAAAATCCCAGTCAGGTAAAATAATTGTTCTGTGTAATAATACTCGCCCGCGTCCAGCGGCAGGTTGTGAACACGTTCAATGTCTACTGTACCACGATTTCCATATCTACTGTAGTGAGTCTAAGCTCGAATGCTCGATTATTTGGTCTGAAGACAGTATTGTTTCCCGGTCGCCCTCTTCAATGTGTCCAACGTACTCTAGTTCTGACGTATTGAGTTCACTGCCTGTTTTCAATTCTATGCCATTGTGTATACGATGTTTTTTTTATCTTGTGTTATATTATATAAATAATGATATCGCAAAAACATGTTTGCCCAAATATAATAAACTTGCATTTTACGCAGACAGTAAGTGAAAGAAATCGTTAATTAATAATCAAGACAAGGAAAATAAACTTCTTTAATCCGGAATTCATAAAGTTAAATGTAATGTATGTTCATATTTTAACACTAAAACCAATTTCGGAAAACGAGTTAAGCGGGGCGCTTGAAATGTTTTAATAACAATAATTATTCAGAATTTGCCAACCACTGAAAGATAAAAATACTCGTTCGACATCGATTGCGAGAAACAAAAATACTCGTTTGATATCGATCGAGAAAATGAAAAAAAATCGTTTGATATCACCGCAAAAAAGAAAAATATTCGTTTGATGTTAATCGTGAAACAGAAAAAATATTCATTTGATATCGATCGCAAAAGAGAAAAATACTCGTTTGATATTGATTACGATTTGTGGATTCTTTACATAAACGAAAGGGATGATAATAGGAAAGGGAGATTAGAAAAGGGATTAAATTATGTCTTTACACTATAAATAATCAGGTTGATTTAAGTAATAGTCCTATCTTCTACCTATTTTCACCTCTCTTTACCAGTTAACATTATTAGTTTTTTTCATTGCTGGGCCTCGTAGTAGAAAATCCTTGCATCATTCCAACGTCAATTCAGTTGAATAGTGAGGCTGTGCTGTTGAGTTTGTTTTTATTAAGTGAACGAGCCATTGCACATCAGAAAAGTGAGGCTGTGCTGTTGAGTTTGTTTTTATTAAGTGAACGAGCCATTGCACATCAGAAAAGTGAGGCTGTGCTGTTGAGTTTGTTTTTATTAAGTGAACGAGCCATTGCACATCAGAAAAGTGAGGCTGTGCTGTTGAGTTTGTTTTTATTAAGTGAACGAGCCATTGCACATCAGAAAAGTGAGGCTGTGCTGTTGAGTTTGTTTTTATTAAGTGAACGAGCCATTGCACATCAGAAAAGTGAGGCTGTGCTGTTGAGTTTGTTTTTATTAAGTGAACGAGCCATTGCACATCAGAAAAGTGAGGCTGTGCTGTTGAGTTTGTTTTTATTAAGTGAACGAGCCATTGCACATCAGAAAAGTGAGGCTGTGCTGTTGAGTTTGTTTTTATTAAGTGAACGAGCCATTGCACATCAGAAAAGTGAGGCTGTGCTGTTGAGTTTGTTTTTATTAAGTGAACGAGCCATTGCACATCAGAAAAGTGAGGCTGTGCTGTTGAGTTTGTTTTTATTAAGTGAACGAGCCATTGCACATCAGAAAACTTACGGGTTACACCGCTGTACTAAATCCGAAAGTACACCGAAGTGAGACCATAGGAGCACACTGGCGTGGTTTTTTTTTCACTTTTTGAAAGAATAGATATGACCGAAGTCATAGGCATCCTTGTTTTCCCGAATACTAGGGAAAATGCCTGCGTCATTCGAGGGGAATAGCACAGTGCGGGGTTTGAACCGACTACCTTCCGCACAGAAGTCCAGTCCGCGCAAAGGTACACCTCCACCAATGACCATTAACAAATACTTTTAAAATATTTTTTTAAGTTCTTCATCACCTGACGAAGAAAACAGAGGTCCATAAAACCGGCATTGTTTTCAGTTAATAAAACAGTGGTGAATAAGGAAGAAAAATAGTATTTAATAGTATAGATAAAAGTTTCCTTTGGACCAATAGACCATACACAATTAACTGTTACATGGCACCAGTCTGTCCTAAGCACTTCTCTCGTAGCAAACCGGGATGATTTCACACAAAGAGAGCCTCGGGATAGGAGGTAGAATTAGGTGTAGCGGGGATAAATATAATAAGTGAAATAACAACGTAATTTATTGTTAAATATTCTTATATCTTATCTTATATATGGAATACAATAAAGATTAAGCTGAAGCCATTGACAAAATTTTATAATTTAGACAGGAGACAAATAGTGAACGAGTATATTAATAAATCGATTGAATTACCGTTCATTTTTTGTTTTTATTCGATTCGTTTGCAATATAGAAATAAAAACGTATTCAAAAGTAGTCGTAAAATAAGTTCAGTAAATCAATGCATGAATCTCGATTTCGTTCCAGAAGAAAATTTAAGTTAGACAAGGTGCGTATTGTTAAAAAAAGACGTATTGTTAAAAAAAAGGTTTGAAGACGTTCGAGACATGTACACATACATGCACGACTAGATGTATGTAGCATTAAAATGTCGACAAAAGGGAGCGAGACACGATTCGTTTACTCGCATTTATAAAAATATATTACGCTTTTCTTGCAAGTTTTTTTATTTCATTTCTTTGATTGTAAGTTTTTCTTTATTTTCAACGTATTTTGACATCAGTTAGTCATTTACATTTAAAAATACAAATTTAAGAGAAAGTAGGAGAAAATTTGATTAAACAACATTTTGTAGTTGAACTACTCATATGAAGTGACACAGTTTTTAAGTTTTTCTTTACATTTTTACTTTTTCATTTCTTGTTTTTGTTATTGTTACATTGTAATTTTTTTTTGTTTACGTCAATATTGTAAGTCCTTCTTCATCTTTCAATCAAATTTATAAAAGGTTTCGGCTTTTATTATACAGAACTTCTTCTAAAAATATTATACAATAAATTACTTTGTTATTTCACTAATTATACTTAGATTATTATACATTAATCCCCGCTACACGTGTCTCTACCTCCTATTCCGAGGCTCTCTTTTACCTGAAGAGAGCCTCTTGATATGAAGCATAAACACGTGTATCGAGGATTTATATTATTAGTGGAATAACAAAGTTATTTAGTGTTAAATATTCTTTCAGCTTTCATTTAAAACATTGTAAACAGGAGATTGCCACCTTGCAATAAACATATCACATTGTTAACTGTACAATGAAGTTTAGTTTTAAAATACATGAAAATAAATAAATGGCGCACGTGTTTAATGAAACTTTCTTTCAATGTACTATATCTAGTAAATTTCTGCAAGTTTTGCGACAATTTGTATTTTTTTTAAGCTGTTATTTTTTGGCACCAGTGCGACTTGCATTATACTTTTATTATACAAAAAAACAATACGGAGCAGTCTTGGAACTTGGAAATTTCCAAAAACCTTCTGAAACTTTGATAAAAATTCTAAAATAGGACACATTTTATGGTTAGCCTGAAGACATTATTTTTTTATTCGAGGCTACAAAAGTTTTTATTATTCTTGTTTTTTTGTTTATTTTCCCTTTTTTCTAATTAAATCTGAAAAAAGTTGGAGTGAATCATGTAAACTTACCAACCTGTATCTAAAGGTTATTCGGAGTGGTTGACCCTAACTCATTGAATTTACTTCCCTTGGGTTGCTGAAAGGCTAATCTAATGGAAGCATTCAATAGGTTTCTTCAGTCAACACTTCGTGGTAACTTAAGTGCACTTAGAAGAGTAACGGTCTGTTAATGGAACTATTTAAATATTTTTTTATTCTATTCATTAATATCAATCTTGATCTAACTTAACAAATAGAAACATCAGTCGTTACTAAGCAAACCGAATTCATTTGAAATGTTGGTATTTGAATATTATGGCGCTTGTGAGCTATTTTATATTAATTATAAGTATTGTCTTTGATGTATTGTATTGTACAGCATTTTAACTTTTTTGTTGTTTACAAAACCAAACTGGAATTCTTTAATGAATTGGGTGTCAGCAGGAATTGAACCAGAAACCACTGGGCTAGATGGCAGGCGTCTTACCAAGTAGTCCACGAAGATACCATAGATAAAATTGAAATAATAAATAGAAAAATTAAATCATTGTATGATGCTGTGAAATAAACACTTCTAATGGAAATAAGGTTATAATGTGGACCAGTAAGTTTATAAATTCAGATATAAAATGCCTGAAAAAAAAATCAGTTTAGTACGAAATCGGAAACCTTATTGTATTTATCAGTGAACATCAATATTATGTCAAAATAATATAAATCTTTGTCCAAATATCTGCGACACAGTAATTAGTACCAAAAGTCAGTAAAAAATTAATTATTTCTACTCTACCACTAAAGTCTACAAGTTTCCAGCCTTAACTTGTTAGGGCGTGTGTTTACAGATACCATGACGGCCACGTCTACCACATGGTCAGGTGATATAAAATTTGATATCTCTATCCTCAGTAGTATAACAACTAGATCAAATAGAAGACGTTGTTTCGTTGTATTCTGAAAATGAATGGCGCACGGCTATTAACTCTTTTTTCAAAAGAGAAGGCCGCGAACGGAGAAGTTTTTCTGTAGACAAGTTCTATTCTGCCAGACTTTTCCCTTCTTTCGAAAGAAACTTGATAACCATGTGATATTCAGTTTTTGACATTTCAGGATATAACGAAACGCCACGTCTCTATCGGCCCTAATTGGCATACTATTAAGAGTAGATATATTTAATTTGTTTGTTATATCGCCTGATCATGCAATTGGCGCGTCTGGCGTGGTATTCAAATAAACGTTTCTTTGTTAAACAATATTTATTTATTCATATTAAACGGCTGCAGTATTTATAAAAAAAAAATTGAATATTTTTACTCAATTAAAAAAAACAAAAAAAAAACAGTATAATTCTTTGTTCTAAATATTATTCAAATATAATATATTGACTCCAATGGAAATATTCCTTGTGCGAAACGTCGTTTTGTTTCTTTTATCATTTTCAATAAAATCATCTCATTTATTTTTATTGTATCCGTTTTCGAATTTTCGAATAGGAAATTTCCTGGAACAAATTCGTTTTGTATGCGTAACAAAAATATCTCTCAGAAAAGTGAGTCCTTGACTCAATTTTAATTGTTTGTGGAAATAAAGGAATTCTATGGCTGAATTGACTGATTTATTGGCCTATATATTTGAATCGCAGTTCTGCTATTTGCTTATGTTTAATTAAGTCGCGGCTCATATTTTAATATAACTTTTGATTATGTTGTCCAGCCGTGATCAATCTTAGAGTTTACATACAAAAAAGGTTTCAATATACGAAACTTTAGTCTATAAGATTTAAAAAAACTGGATTTAATATTAACGCGCATTTTTTTAACCCTTCCGTTGTATTAAGCAGCACTTGTAAATCACAAAAAAAGGTTAAAAGACTGGAAAGGTTTTTTTTTTAAACTAGAAATCTACTGCATCCCTCGGACTGAAAGACAGGCGTCTTATCAACTAGGTCATAAAGGTCGTTAATTTTTATCAATTTAGAGGTTTCGGATACTTACATACATATCATCACGCTGTGTCCCTTGCAGGACAGGCAGAGATAACATGTATATCTAAACTTTTCTTTCCAAGAATCCAACTTTCGTCTCTTCCACATTCAAACATCTCGTTATCACAATCTTCCATTATTCATACTTCTCACTTTACTTTCTTTCAAAATCTTTGATTTGGCCACTTTTATCTCGGTATAACTCTTACACGCACAACTTGCACTTGTGTCTTGTATACTCACTTAGTATGCTTTCATCTTATTAGATTTACACTTGTATTTTTTTACATATTAGTGTCAAAATCGACGATCCCCGTGGTCTAGTTGGTAAAACGCAGGTCTTCTCCAATCGTGAGGTTCAGGTTTGTTACTCGAAAAAAAAAAGCTTTCTGTCTGGTAAATCAGTTCGTCTAGTAACAATATTCGTACACGCTAGACGTGTGTGAGTGTTGTTGCGTATTCATATGAAATAATATTGCTGACGCGTGCGATGATGAACGGCGAGTTTCGTGTCTACTTCAGTGATTCTCAAACCTGAGGACTCGGTCGATGGTAATATAGTTTTTAATTTTCACAACGACTGTTTGGATTTGTTGAAGAACACTGTAAGAATGAGTACATGAATAAGTGAAATAAACTTTAGTGGATGGATTTGATTACATTGAAAAAAAATTTATATCATATGAGAAAATATGTTTTTATACAAGTTTTTTAATTCTTAGTGAAGATATATAGCACTTTCTCGAATCTTTCTTGAGTTTCTTCTTGTTCGAGTAAATCTTGGTCCTATAAAAGCCTTTTTCTCTCAGCGATCAGAATCTTAATGTTGCACTTCGCGATAGTATCTGAGTAAATAGAAAAATTGAATGTTTTAATTGCAGTTTGAAGAGAGATTTTAAAACCTTGAATTTTTATTTTCTTTTATTGAAAGAAATACATCGCGGCACATTAACTTCAAGATGCATTAAGGGGGTACTCTACTCTAGAGGCGTGAATTTTGGACGTTTTTTCAGACTAAATAAAAAAAAACTAAAAATATTTTTCGTATGCATTTAAACGGTTTGTTTATTGATGATTAGAGAATGTACAATTTTTTTTAAATTCAAGATGTTATCAGCTGTTATAACTTGTCGTAAAAAAAGGGGGAAGCTGGTCGACATGATTAAAGCCATTTTGTAAATTTAAAATAAAAATTATACACAGTTTCTAAATAAAAAATAATGTCGTTATAATTGGTACCAAATAACATTTTTTTTAAAGTAAAATGGTGAATGTCTGAAAAAAAATATAATATAGTTTTGAATTTTCCAAGGTAGGGCCGATATAAAAGTATTTATCAAAGTTTCATACCAAATTTAAAGGCAATTGGTTAAATAAAACTTGAGATTTTATGTCGACTAAGTCGAAAAAAGTTGTTTCGAGAAAAACGCGTTTAAGTTTTGAAATTATTGTCTGAGTCATACCGGTGTGGCGTAATTGCTACCTCATTTATAGCTATAACTTCGTAAATATTCAGAATATTAAAATTTCCTTTTTAGAACATATTCTTTAAGATCTAAACTTTTAAAATATGCAAACAAATTTTTTTTTTTCAAATTTCTAGAGTAGAATACCCCCTTAAAGCGTTCACTTTCCAGAATCTACAGGACAAAGAAAGGTTATCAGTTGCAAGAGGATACTTGCAAACTTTGGACATGTCACTTGAAAAAATTAAGACAATTGGGAAAAGCTGGTAGTGACTGGAAATATTGAGGGGCGACGAACTAGAGTACTGTTTCCAGTAAGATGAGTAGACCAAATCAAAGAGTTTAGTAGTTTCTTAATGAGTGTTCATTCATCATGGTTCACGATATGCAGCCATGAGCAATATGATTAAAAAGAAGAAAAATATATTTTAATGATCGTCAAAATACTTTATAACCTTCACAGAAAACGAGCCGAATAGTCATACAAGTTCAAGTTTTCCAACAGACTATTCTGTGACATTGAATCTGTTCAAACAAGCAGCCAATATTTAGATATATGCTTTTTTCAATTCATTCATTCATGTGGTACTACTGAATATATCCGAAATTATGTTGTGGACATATTGAAGCGCGTAACCAGGAAATAATTTTTTTTCGCATGTATTGGAAATACTACCGACAAACACTCGGATATGTCCATGTGAAATTAAATAAAAAAATAAACATATTCATCGCATGTGAATATTGTTACCAGATAGACTATGCAACCAAACGTGTAACCTTTTCGTCTTACTTTTTGGGTACCATTGAGATTTGAACTTTGAATACCTGAGTGAAACACTAACGATTTAATCAACTAGGTGAGATATTTTTAAAAAGCGATCACTTTTTTGCCATGCCCAAGTTTCGCTTGCTTATACTAATGATGGAACCAAGATTATATTATGAACAGCCAGCTTTGCTTATCTTGAAATGCTCCGGTCGCTTGCTTATACTAATGATGGAACCAAGATTATATTATGAACAGCCAGCTTTGCTTATCTTGAAATGCTCCGGTCGCTTGCTTATACTAATGATGGAACCAAGATTATATTATGAACAGCCAGCTTTGCTTATCTTGAAATGCTCCGGTCGCTTGCTTATACTAATGATGGAACCAAGATTATATTATGAACAGCCAGCTTTGCTTATCTTGAAATGCTCCGGTCGCTTGCTTATACTAATGATGGAACCAAGATTATATTATGAACAGCCAGCTTTGCTTATCTTGAAATGCTCCGGTCGCTTGCTTATACTAATGATGGAACCAAGATTATATTATGAACATCCAGCTTTGCTTATCTTGAAATGCTCCGGTCGTAAAGACCATATTTATAATATTTAAAAATATCTCTGGGCTAGGACCAAAATATTTTTTTGGTGGTTGGTCGACATTTAATTATGAGTAAATTAACTCGTATGAATAGGATTTTTTTTTAAAACCGATCCGAATATCAAGACAAAAGACATGTTAATCATACAATTATAATTCAGTTTTTCCAATGGTCTATTATATCAAAGTGATTTTCTCGTTTAGAACTACTAAAACACAAAATAAAGTCGTTTGAAGGGCGCAAAAAGATTTTAAGAAGTTTGAAAGTGAAAATGGTTTAACTTCTCGGCATCCAAAAAAGTTCTGTGGTACCTGGTTAAATTATTCCTGAAACTTTCACTTCACACGGATTTCAGTCATTTCCTTAAGTGTTGCGTTATCTTTGAATGTATACAGACTATACAGGATGACCGGTACTTAATGTGAAATATTGAGAAAGCAAAGAAGGGAACATACGCGAACAAATAATAAACAAAATAATCAATATTCGTATGAATTATAGTTTTATTCGTTATATAACAATTAAATATAATACTTTTTTCTACTAATTTTATTATGACCACTAGCGGGTTTTGCTCTATGAGCATTAACATATAATAAAGATTACACAATTCAATTATGTTAGTATTGTTTTATGATGTTGATAATTATTTTATGATGTTGACATATGCTGTTGATTAATATGGCTGTTTAATGGTTTTTTTTTATAAAATTGCGACTTTCATAACACAGTAGGTCTTCTGGCCCAAAGTCTTGTCATTACACACCTAACAAATCATGTC
Source organism: Odontocerum albicorne (assembly GCA_949825065.1). Taxonomy (NCBI): domain Eukaryota; kingdom Metazoa; phylum Arthropoda; class Insecta; order Trichoptera; family Odontoceridae; genus Odontocerum; species Odontocerum albicorne. The sequence goes on from OX463850.1 coordinate 28,501,557, forward strand.
ATTTCATGACACATGAGTCATGTCATGATACAACTATATTATTACATAAATCTCTTCTAACTCGGAAGTTGCAAGCTCAATTCTTAGTGGTGATATTTTTATTTAAAAACATATATTTGTCTGGTTTTAACTTCAGTTCTTTTAAACATCTTTTTGGTTGGCTGGAAGAGATTTCATATGGCAATAATCCCACAAAGTTGTAACGCATACAACAAAATTATTAAAACATTTTAAAAAGTAGTGGAAAGATTAAATTACAAATATACAGAAATAAACAATCACTGTCTCCATTATGGAATTCCACTGCGAACTTACGGTTGGGAAACTCATTTATTTCTTTATAAATTATTATAAAATACAACACCGAATGATCTATTTTTGAATCGAAGATGTCGGGTTCGATTCTAATTGGTACAAACTTAAAAAAAAAGTGTGAAGCTTAGTTTTTCCTTTGGACCTCTTTAACAACCTTCTGGTTAGTTAGATAATATTTTAACATGGCAATAAATACGTCAGGTTATACTACTCATAATAAAAGCGTAATAACATATAGCACTATGAAAATAAGCACTATCTTACTAACTAGTGTAGGAATTTTTCGCATTGTTGAGTACTTGTACTCGACGGTTCGCTTTTCCTTAAAAAAAATCAACTAGGTAAAAATAAACTGCCTGCCAAATCAAGTGATATATATAAAACAACACCAGTCACCTATGACAGGACATAAACCTTGTTAAAAAAATTGTGACGTAGAATTTATTTTGTGTTAGCATCAAAATAAAAAATGTAACAATAATATCAACCGAAAAATTCAATCGAGCAAGAAACTCGTCAATGGCTACATTAAGTATCTTCCCTTTCACAAAGTTCACAAACCGGGAGACGGGGTCCTACACAAACCCTTATCTCGCACTCAATAAGAACTTCCTGATGGATAATTTACTAAGTAAAAAAACAAAAAAAAACTTTAAAACTAAATTTTACCAATGTATTATTTACAATTTTACCAATACGAGAACTCTTTTGAATGGTTCTAGGTTTTTAATTTTTTAGCTTATCGAATACTTAGCGGTCCCAAGTTCCTTTTTAAATATCATCGGAGTGCTCGGTCTACATCGCCGAGTACTTGGCCATAAAATCCAGCTTATTCACCCAACGATGATATCTTATGCAATATTAAAGTCTCTCTTATTATAATATAAAGGGTGAACCAAAAAAAAATACAAGACTGACAAAAATCTACTAAAAAAAAAAAACATTTGCAAATAAACTACATTAAAAATACAAAAATCACTTAAATTCACTAAAAAAATAAACATTTGTAAATAAACTACATTGAAAATACAAAACTGACTAAAACTCACTAAAGAACAAATATTTGTAAGTACTCGTAAACTTCACAAAATATTCAGTGATAGTATGTAGAAAATCGCGAAATGCATCAATAATGAGCGATAAATCAAACACTAAAGTTACATCATAAACGAAACCATTTCAAGTGGTAATCCTAGCGCCACATGGCAGCTGTCAAATATAGTACTTGAGTAAATATTCGATTTATCTACTTAAAATTGGAAATAAATTTGACGAAAATGCTTTGACGTGGTCCCCAAAAATGGTATGAATATTTAAAAATGTTAATTTTGATCGCGTAGCTGACGATTTTTCATCACACATCTCGCTGTGTGTATACATGTCTAAGCCAGACAGGCATGGTTTTTTTATTGTAAATATACACGTTTACAACAGTCAACCGGTCAAATTAAGTAAGTTTTTCGTTAAAAATTCCCTTTTCTCAGATTTAGGTGGATTCATTCTTATGTCATTCTTATGTTAATAAATCTGTTAATGATACTCGTACTTTGTAAATTGAATGTTTTTTTATTGATTAACATTTTTATTCTCGAGACTCCATAAAATATAAAAAAATAAATGAATACTTCACGACCCCATTGAAAAAACTTTATTTCTTATTGATGCATGTGTGACGCACAAATGTACATGCAAAACGACAATAAGCCTTATAAGGTAAAGATAACCACTATTTTACGCCACTAACAGGGGATTTTAACAGTTTGAATTTGCCAAGAAAAAAATGTCAATCCGTAGAACCAGTAACTAGCTTATAATAAATTATGCTACTTACTACACACTATCACTAACTATATAATAGAAAAGATAAACAGATGTGACCATTGGAGTAAACAATGTGTTACAATGACTAAGACGTAAGTTGCTTTTTTTTACACATCCCTGATACTCGTATTTCATTCGCTGAGATCACTCCCCTAAAAATCTTCTTGGCCCACAGGTTGAGAAACGATGGCATTTAGAGAATTGTCAATATTTTATTTATTTTGATATCAACACATCGGACAGTCTTATAAGAAATTGACCAGTTAATGCAGCCAAGTCCAATTTTTAGCCTCGTCAGCCACAGCGAGCTGAAAACAAAGGATATATTTCACGCTTCAGTTAAGTCGATATTCTTTGTGACTAGTATTAAGTCAGAACTGACTTAGGGGATATTCTAGGGTTGACACACTTAATCCTGAAGCTGTCCTGTTTTGGAGGAGGCGAGTCCAAATGGAATTAAGATGGACGTTGTTGGACTACAATGAACCCGTATCATTTTTCTTTGACAAGCGAGGGATGGTGTTATAGTTCTTGGATCACAAATTCATTTCCAGATTGCGTCTATTATTAATTTGTATTGTTCAACAAGGGTTTGATGTGAAATAACTTTCTGAAATATGTTATTTAAGTTTGAGATTATTAGTTTTCAAATTGGGTTGTTCGCAGAGAAATTTTGTATTTTAAGGTCAAATTTTAACGCAAATTGGTATTCACAGTATCTCAGCATATCTCGTGTTGTAAAAAGCTCGTTATTCTCGGTACAAGTCTAGATTTAGTCGTCATAGTGGGCACTATCTTTGGGTGTCGTATCAATATTACAGATTTTTAAAATCAAATTTAACACACACTCGTTAGATAGTTGACTGCATAGTTGCCAAACACTGCACATTTTTTGTGTGGGCTGCATTTCCCTTTACGGTTTCATCTTCAAAATAACCAAAAAATCATTTAAGCAATTTTGTAAACAATGAACCAAAAAGTTCACTCAACTGAAACCTTTCATAATAATGTGAATTTAAGATGTTTGGAATGAAGTTTACAACGAAAATGGTGTCCTTATAACATCTATCCGATAAATATGCAGCTTCTTTCCGGACAATCCTGTTTTGTGTATTACATATTGTACTCGTATATTTAAAAATTTCATTCGATCAATAATTTATTATGCCACGTGTTTCAATTGTTAATTATGCCACGTGTTTTTAGTACGAGTAAAGATCATACTATATCAATTAAGTTTTGCCTCAAGCATGTAGGTCCGTTGTTCGGACAAGTGAATATGTGTTGTGAATCTTGTATAACTCTTCAATCACATTAAATGCTACTTTTGTTCAAGAAACCCCATCTTTGCATGTTTACCTCGCATCGCTCATTGCCCATTGAGGGACAATAAAGAGGCTTTCATGTAGATTGTATTGAAAAAGCAATATGAAATAAATACGATATAAGAAAAATACATATACTTATTAAAAAACTATACGACGGGAAATAAAAAAACAAAATAAATCATAGTCGGGCGCCCCCTGCAAACATGAGAAATTTACGAATAGCAAACTCTTCCAACGCATTGTTTGAAAACTTGTAATTTTTATAGCGTATTATTTTTTTTACTCAACTAGTTTCGACGCAATAATTGGGCGTCATCCTCATGGAGCTAGTGTTGATGATATCAAAAAATATCTGAGATAACTATCACTAGTACTTCGTGTTACCATGTCATTTTGAGGTGTTGCATTCTCGTGCTTACGATCATAGTATGTTAAGTACTTGTGTCTACCTCAATTACAGTCAAATCTAACAATTAATTTTTCAAGTTTTCAGTCAATTCTGTTTTGTCTGTGATTAAGTATTTTTTTTATTGATGTTCAATATTTAATTAAAAATAACTCATGACAAGTGAAAAAACACAATGGTGCTTCATTTTGGTAAGAGATTTTGGCGATCCTCATTTGTGCTAAAAGTCTAATCATTTGTCGAGTTTTCACGTGGTATAGTTTTTATTTTACATTCATACCTTATTAATTCGGAAATACTAAAAAAATATTCGAATTCAACCTTTTATCTTTATGTGCGAAAAACCCATCTCACATTTGTCTAGTTTTAAAATTTAAAAAAAACTTAGAATATAAATTTGGTAGCTGTGACTTTTCACGTACTTCCCCGCATCTCTTCTCACGGTGTGTAACTATAGAAGCTTCGAAACAAGAAGGCAAGAATCCATTGCAATATTTCTACTTAAGGTTTTTCAAGGTTGGCTTAACTGTCCCGCGATTCTAGCACTAAGTTTATATGTACCCAATAAATATAGCCGTGCAAGGAATCACCCAACTTGAATTGAACCAACTGAATGACATTATTGATAAATTCTCGGTACCGTCTAGCAGTATGAGAAGAATCCTGGCTGATATTCTTCCTTACGAATAAGCTAACGCTAGAAGCAGGCCCTCTTCGTGTAACAGGAGAAATCCGTGCAAAGTGGATAAAAATAATCTATTTATGTTGAGGAAAACTTATTTGGTAAAAATACTGCAGAAACTTTCCACGGGAAGACGAACTGCAAAAAATCTTATTAGATGTTCCGAAATGTAATAGTAACACATGTTTGAGGTGTAGTGTATGTGTGCGGTATTCATATACTCGTATGTTATGTTCATACATTTTGATAAGACCTCCCAGAATGGGCTAACTTTAAGTGCTTCTTAAAGCTGCATACGCCACCCATATTTTAGCAATCGGGACTTTGAAAACCTTATAAGATTTAATATTTTTTTAAAATTGTGGTTAGATAATTTTGTTTGAATCCCTTCGATATGGTACAAAAAGTTTTGTTATTCAGAAATTAATTAGTAATATTCTTGAAAAGATATCAAAAATCAATTACGTAAGATGTTTATATTTAGTTCATTTTATCATCACCAAAAACTGAAATTGTATAGTAAGTTCATTCTCGACGATATATGCGTCAAATTCCGAATAATGTCAACCCTTTATGTGCGCAAAACAACATGAGTAAGATAAACAAAAATTAATTAATCCTGATTAATTTGATACAGCCTGCACATATGTTTATTTCGATTCGCCAACATGAAATCACTTAAGCCTGAATAATAAGATAAACCCTCGATTAATGAAACAATTACACTTATCTCCATTTAACTTAATGGGGAGTGTTTATATATTGTCGTACAAAGGGTAAACCATTGTGTGTATTTTTTTGCTACAACGCATTTAGTATTATAGTTCTAGCAAAGACACCCCCGTAACCTAGTTGGTAAAGTTCGAGAGTTTAACCGTTGATTTAAGATTCGATTTTCTGACGGTTCCCAAAAAATATACAAGTTTGGTTCATACTTCATTTCCGAAGATTTTGTTACCCCTGGACATGCGATACTATTACCAAAATTTACGATAATAGGCTTTGAACTTTTCTATCACAACATACTTCCTTCACCTCCTTCTTAACTATATATTTTCTCATACAGTTTCTCTTATTTTATACTCCTTACATGTTTTGCTTTCAAAATGTTATTCATTTGGTCCAACTGTGCTTGTTTGGTACTCCTCTCCCACGATTCCTACTCATGATTGTATTATAAATTTGTTAAGACAGTATTTCGTCTCCCACCTATTCAACATGTCCAAAACATTTTAATGACGATCTGCCAGAGGTTTCAGGTTTGGAGGTTTCAGGTTCGATTCCTTTTGAAACCCTTGATTTAAAAAAAAAAAGGTTTCCAGTCTCAGTTTTACTTAAGGCCTCTTTAACATATTCTGGTAGATTGCGATATATTACCCCATGACAATAAGCCCGTCAGATTGTAATGTATACAATGAAAGTGTACAATAGAACGTGCTCTCTTTCATCCTACTTAGTACATCAATTTAACGCTTACATTTATCCATAGTATTTATATTTCTTATTCTATCATACATCGACACACCGCATGTATCAATGCATGCATTCCTACCATGTTTATTAGAGCCCTTTCGTTCACTTTCCAAGTCCATATATTTTTAAATTTAACATTCTACCCTTAGCATATAAACTTGGAAACACAAGAATCAAGAAAAACGCTCTTAAAATTCTTATGTCTTTTGCTTTACTTTATACATACTTAAAACTCCAATGTTTGAAACCCGAAGGATCGATAAACGGGAACGAAGGCAATATTTTCTATTTTCTTCTGGTCATGCTTTTCAACATGTGCTTATCACTAACGCGAATATGTTGAGCAGTACTGTGTGAAATAATGAATTCTTGTTATTAAAAAAAATACGTACATTCTAAGAATAGAGAATAAGGGTTACCTATTATTTTGTCTGAGAAGGATTCTTATCGGCAATATTCACGTCACAGGCTGTCTTTTTCCATTTCTTCACCCTTTTTGGATGTTGACGTATGTTTCAGGATGTATATTTCTTACATTGCCCTTTTTATTATGAAAATTGAATCCCTTTAGTAATTGTCGTTTTTATGAAAATCATAAATGTGAATTAAGACACTTTTTGTAGTCAAATTAACTGTTTTGATTTAAAAATAATCGTAACAACTTCATTTTTGAGTTTGTCCCTATGGATTTATCACTCCAAGTTATTATTATGACTTATCTAGATACCTGCTAAAATATTAAATGCATTATCAGATACCAATGGTCTAGTGAATGGTAGACTTGATGTTCCTTCTTAGATTCCTGATTAGTTAGTTATGAACTGATTTTTTTGTTACATATGACATTTGTTACTTATGACCAGAGTTATTATAATTTTTTATTATTAGATATTTCATATGTATATTAAAACTTGTCTCTGCTCTAATTGTATGTATATTATTCAACTAAGGTTTAAAAATTTCCGACCTGAGCAACTAAAAGCGTGTGTACACGGTACCGCGTCGGTCATGCCCAACGCATGCTCAGGTGATATTACAGCTAAAATTTAATAATCCTTCCGCTCAATAGTATGTCAACTAGAGCCAAAAGAAACTTTATTTATGTTCTTAAATGTAAAAAATTGAATAGCACGTGGTTTTAAAGTTTTTTTTTCAAAAGAAAGGTAAACCCTTGCAAAAATTAAACTACACTTAATGGAGAATTCTCACAGTCGAATTCATCGTTTAAATTTGTTTGATTTCTTAAACGTCGTTTAATTTCTACCGGACCCTTCCCTTCTTTTGAAAGGTAATTTATAACTATGTGATAATCTATTTTTTTACATTTAGGAACATAACGAAACAACACGTCTACTATTGGAGGGTAGAGGTATCAAATTTAAACTGTAACATGCGATGTTTTCTGTCCATACGCGTAGTAAATGTGTTTTGTAGGTTCGCAATGCGTTTATCTTAAAATCTAGAATAAAAATATATTATTATTATTACATCTTATTAAGCGGTGATCTTCAACTGTCTTTTAAATATTCAAAATCAAAGTGTTCTTGACGTTTCATTTTATTTCTAAAGAGCGCAATACAAGTTACTTAATTGCCGTTTATGTTAATCAAAAATAAGTTGCCATAGTTTAGGTTTTACACGATGATGTGTTATACAAAGAATAAAATATGCCCTTTGTACCCCATCCATTTGTTTTTAAGGGTTGAAACTGGAGCTTTTAGAAGGATCGCGTATCTGAACAAATAGACCACTTAGCAATGAGCAATTGGGCTAGAATAATAATACGTTGCGACATAATCAAGATAAATCTTATAGCGCCTCCAATTTAAAATTTGTTTTCGCTTTCAAAGGTGTTTATTGTGTGAAATTTTCGCAGACATGTTTAAATACATAATTTGAAGGTCCTGCGCGTTCTTAAGTTTTGTTTGCTCATTAATTTATTTCAAACCCGCCCCTGTTTGCCATTACAATATTAATTTCATTCATACTATTATGCATGGTTTTTGCTTATTATTTACGTTTTTCGAATGATATACAAAAATTTCAAATGTTTTTCGGAAGTGTTGCCGTATTGAGTTGGCATAGATGATGACCGACGTTTCGAAGACGTTGCAATTTCAGGAAGATGTTAAAATGTTTTTGACATTGCTTTGGAGATATAAGCTACCACAGCTTCGAAATATCAGTTATCATTTAAGTCAACTCAATATGCCAACAGACATTTAAAACAAGTGACAATGCGTAAGAAAAGAAGGTCAAAAGAACAAAGATTGCACTTATAAGAAAGAAGTCAGTGAAACCAAACGAGCTGTATGTGTAAATGTATAATGTAACATAGAAAAAGCGAAAGATTTTTAATAGGAAAACATGAAAACGTGTTTAAAATGAAGAAAGGAGAGATGAGAGTGTTTGGCCACGTAGAAATAACAAATGATGAAAGATGATAATTTATACGAGTAACATAGACGTAATAAGAAGTTTAGAAATATCTTGAAAAAGGTACAAACAAATAAAATTTTGAAAGAGTTAAAGGTTTACGATTATTATAGGAAAGTATGCATGACGAGGTGGGTGATTAATATTTAGCTAAGTATATGGGTGATAAATATATAGCTAAGAAAGAAAAAAAGGGAGATCTAATCTATCTGCCTGCACAATGACGACAAAATGTGATAATGATGATGATTTATATATTTGGAAAATGCTTGTTGCTTGATTACAAAGTATTAACATTGTAGAACTTTTTCACTATTTACAGACAATATCATTTTTATCTGTACTATCTTTTAAGTTGCTTAAATGACCAAAAACTTTTGTACTTAAGGAAGATTAAAAATGAAAACTTTTCGCAGAAGTTTAAATAAAAATAAGTCTATATGTCACTAACGCAAATTATTTGGCTTAAAACTTTAATTGAATAGTGTAAAAAGTTAAACAGAATGACAAAAAACCGAATGACTTTTAAAGCGGCGTGAATCACCATTTATAAAATAAATAGTTGTTTCAAAGACAGAGTCGCCCCTTAATACTCGTATTTGAAAAATTCCACCGAACATGGATATCAATAAAAGTAGGAAAATAATTTAACATATTAAAAAAAATTGCTTTAATATAAAATTGTGGAGGTATGGATTATATTAGCAAGCGAGGAACGTAAAGCATAAAAGATGCATTTGGATTGAAGTAAATGCGATATATGGGTGAACTGACACGAAGAGCTGGCAACACCAGCGACTTGACGAATCTTGAACTATAAAGAAAGTGTTGTGCATATGTGTGGACATACATAAATATAAAAGAATATAACAGGAAAAAACAAAATCAAACATTTTTTACAATCGCAAATGGGAATGGAGACTTAAATTGGTAAAAAGGAAAAACGTAATACGCATTTTTAAGTCACTATTATAGAGTCAAGAGTCATGGACAGTAAAGTGTGATGCGAAAAAGAAAGGACAATAAAAATATAATCTTGTATACAGATCTTCAATTTCATACTAAAATAATTTTAAATGAAAATAAATCCTTTATAATTGTAGAATTGATCTGGTTTCTACTTTAAATTTCACAAAACAACCATTGATAAAAGCCGCAAACCCCTAATTTAAAGTGAAATAAAAAGCTTTAGTAAAAATAGAGAATGTTGAGAGTTTCAAGAAAACGATATTGATTTTTTATGGAGATATTTAGAAAACCTCTAATTAAATCAACACGTGGAAGAGATTTATTTTTTGCCACGAGCAAGGGCTGTTAAGTTAATTGATCACAAGTTTCAATGTCTTAGTCATTTGTATTATTCCATCATGAGTTCATGGTGTAATTTCAAAACAGTTTTTTTTATTCGAATAGTCTAATTAAAGAATGGTTGTGGTGATCTTTAGCCATTTTTTCAGTTTCTATCACGTTGCTTGTTCTGAATAATTATCTGGGGTCAAGTACCCATATAATGTTCTATCAACCTATCCGAAAAACTAGCCTTCCTTTGAAAACATGTTTACGGTGTGCCACACACATGTTTACGGTGTGTTCTCCTATAGATGTCATTCAAAAGATAATTGGCAAAAGAACCTACAGGCAACCAAGACACGTCGTTTCTTCAGTGCTGATGATAAGGACTTCCGTGAACTATTCGGCAAGACTCCTGTCTACCAAAGGTGTAAACCTATCTTCAAAAAGCTTTCAGGTTACCAAGACGCGTATGAGTTCAATGCTGATTATGAGAACCTCCGTGGCCTATTCTGTAAAGACACCTGTTTTCCAAAGTTTTAAATATTTCTAGTTGGTTGAAAGAGATAACCACGTTGCTATTTGTCAGCAATGTTGTACAGAAAACAAATAAAATGTAATACTATACCAATATACAATGATTTATTATTATTGATAACATACTATGTAATTTTCTATTTAAAACAAATCATATGAAAAAATCAAAGGAAATTTTTGGATTAGCCTTCAAACACGCAAAAATGTCATTCTTAAAATTACTTTATTTTATATGTACATTTATATACAATTCATACACTGGTATTCGGAATAAATTGAATCTCGTTTTTCATTTTCCTCCTCGATTTATAAAAATATAATCGAAATCTCATTTCAAATGAAATGGATTAAGATGTCGAATATTTTGGGAATATATGATCAACACGAATCTCAAATTGTATTGAATTGTAAATGTTATTGAAAATTTGTAAACATTTTTCCGAAATAATTTTATTCTTGCTTGAATACGTTTTCAAATTAAATAAGATTGTAAGTCAAAGTTGAGATGATAAAATTATTCTAGAAAACCAAATATATTTTCCCCATAAAAACATTATATGTGTAAATATACTCAAATATGTGTAGATATACTCAAATATATTATGAATGTAAGAATATATTATATGGTATATAACAAGTTGAATTAATATAGCTAAAATAAATACACTATATTTTTTATGATATTACAAATATAAAAAAGTAAATTACCACTTATTTTGGTTCCTAAAGAACTCCCTCATGGAGAAGGACTTCACTTCCCTGAAGATCAGCAAAAATCATCTGGAGATGTCCTTCGCTCTGAAAGATGCGAAATTCCGGGAGTATGGAACATTAAAGTTGCTTGAATGATGGCGTAAGGTAGTGGAACAAAGTGGTACATTTATTACAAAATAAAAATCACATATTAATATGAATACTCGTATATTTTTTTTATATATTCTCACTAAACCCGAATGCATCAACACCATCTGTAGGAATAGACAAAAGTCAGTAAACAAGTTGGTTGAAAAATTACCATATCAAGAACCAAATATATGATTAACAGTAACCAAAATCAATAATTGTAGATGTAAAACAGCTGGAACTTGTCCAGGAATATGCGTATTTGGGCCAACTTATTTCCTTTTTATGTGGCTTATTGGAGTACGATGGACAAAATTTGAATGAAGATAATTTGGACGTTTGAACAACATCTTCAAAAATTATCTCCCAATATCTTTGAAGCGAAAATTCTACAAACAATGTATTCTCTTAGTAATTATGTATGGCAGTGAGACATGGACGCTCACAGCAAGAACATACAAAAGCTTCAGACGGCACAAAGGAGCATGGAGAGATGTATGCGGGGATAAACACATACTAAAAGAGACCGTAATCGAAACTACTGGATTTGTAACAAAACAAAAATAGAAGACGTAATAAAGGTGTCTAAGAAGACCAAGTGGCAATGGGCAGGACACGTAGCTAGAATGTCAGATTCCCGGTGGACATCCGAAATAATCCAATGATACCCAAGAGATATAAAGAGGCCCAGAAAAAGACCAAAGGTACGCTGGATGGACGAAATCTGGAAGCATGGCAGCATCACATGGCACCAACTAGCACAAAACTGAATTATTTTGAGTCGACTTGGGGAGACTTACACCCAACAGTGGATTGACCCAGGTTGATAATGATGATAAAAAAAACTCTGTCTAACAAACACCAGCCTGCTGATTATCTTGGAACTTTTATCATTGCTATCGGAACTTTGCGTTTGATACTCGTATGTTAAGACTGTGTGCTTGTTGAAGTAAAACAGCTTGCACATTATAAACCGATTTAGGCATGGGCGTCTTCCATACACAGGATGGCTGAAAATCATACTAATTCACAGGGATTTGCGTATCATATAGAGCTATTTGAATTCTTCACGTTAAAAAAAGGGTTCCAGTCAGGTAATATAGTTCACTTGGCAACAAACAATATATGCGTGCGCTAAATGTTTATGAGTGTTATTGCATCTTTGTGCGATGACTAATTGCGAATTTCGTACCCCGAATGCTAGATTTATAGGACTGAAGATAATGTCGTCTCCCAGCCCGATCTTCAACGTGTCGTCCCACGCCAGTTTGAACGTGACATACACCATTCAAATTTATGAAATTGAATGTAGAGCATAAAATACAGAATATTTGAAAAAAAAGAAAATTTATAAATAGTCTGACTAACATACATTGTAATTTTTTTTTCATGTAGCTTTTTTTTCCTTTATCGTAGTAAAAAAGCATCAAGCAACAAAAAAACAATTTATTTTTACCCGTCTTCAAAATGATGTCAAAAGATCGCTCTATAAATTTGGGTAAATAAAAACAGAAAAAAAGCTACGCTAAGCCATTAGCTTTCATAATACTACATATTCAACACGTTTGGAATGAATTTTGTAACGAAAAATTTGTCCTAACGACATCTTATTGTATAACTGTTTTTCTAGGGACATGTTGAGACGATTTCAACAATAAAAGTTTTTTTTACTTCTTACGATATTCTTAACAAATATTACTTCTTTACTAAGGTATAAAAAATACTAAGATAAGCAAGGCACTGAATATTTTTATACCATTTTTATCAAGAACCTACTTTTTAAATTAAAAGCACTTGGCCGAGTTACTCACTGGGATCATTTCATTTTACAATTCTCATTTTTTCGTTTTATTACTATCTCTACTGACTATTATAAAAACATACAACCAGGGCTGGAACCTTGCGTAAGTTACCCCTAACGTTACATAAATTTAAATTAAATAGCTCATTTCAGTGCTCGAAGTCAACTCGATGAACGAAAATTGAAAATTCTTCATAGCAGTTTTATTTTATACCAGACCAGTCACACCAAACGACCAATCAATGACCCCCTGGGCTGGAGACCAGTTGTTTACTAACCAGACAACAACTATCTCCCCACATCCTTTTTGGGGTAAGAAAAGAAAACAAATCTTCGCTACATCTGATCCTGACAATGAGTGCTTCTGTCAAGCTCATGTACATGTGTACCAGTTATGTATAATCTCTTCTCAAACTTTTCGCATCTTGACTACTTATAAATATTATTTTTGAAAATATTTCATTCTTTCTACGTGAGCGAACCATCCCAATGTTCCTTCCTTCATTTCAATCTACATTATGTTTTCATTCCTTACTCTGTCATACATTTTTTCCTATATCTTCTACACAACGCTCTCATTTCTATTGATTTTATCTTCCTTTCATATTTTTTTACCACATCCGGCTCTAGCTTGTTAATCAATATGTTGGGACGAAAACTGTATTATGAGCAGCCAGCTTTGCTTCTTTTGAAATGCATTGAGAACGTACGAGGCTATCATTGTAGTAATGATTGATTAAATGCGAGGCTTTATAATGTATTTATTTTCAATTTTATAATAAATGCCAAGCATTATAATGTATTTATTAATAAAAAAACAACATCAGTTATTTGTTTGATACACCAATACGATGGTTGGGCATGTGAACAACTTACGAATATGTGTGTGGTTTTTGTATTGATCTCTCGTTTAATTTCAGATAATTTATATTTCGATTAACGGAATATTTTTGATAAATTTGAATAACGCAAAAATTGATGAAGAAATCTAAACCATACTTACTTTACTTTTATAGATAATTGAAAAATCGTTTCAGAATATAACTACAAGATATGAAATTTAGCCGAAAATTTCATTTGCTGAAAATGAGACTTGATTGACGCAGGTAGGGCTAAAATAACATTAATAAATTATTGTATTTCGACGTGAAGAATCTTGCAATGATTTTTAATGCCTGCGATAGAAAAGACAAAAAAAATATTAAGTCAATTGTCACGGAAGATGAAACTATGGTTTAGTACTATGATCCTCCTTTATCGACAAGATACTCTATGGAGGGCTGCCTTTCGGGATCACCATGGCCCGGGCCAAAAAAGTAGAAAAATTTAACATTGACGAAGAAGTGATTATCATAGTGTTACATCATTTTGAAAACTAAACTTCAAAATATTTAATCAGTGCTTTTCAAAAATTTATCCATCATTAATTAAATGTATTAAACTACAGGGTGACTACATTGATAATAAAAAAAGGTTTCATTCTAGTGATTTTTTTATATTCTTGGGCAATTAACTTTTGAGCGTATAATAAAGTAAAATGTGAGGAAAAGACGTTTGTTAGATTTCAAACACTGTATCTACAGCCCTGCATTATAGACCACTCAATATTTCTCATATCCGTGGAATAAACACTGTGTCTACAGTCCTGCATTATAGACCACTCAACATTTTTCATCTCCGTGGTATAAACACTGTATATACAGCTCTGCATTATAGACCACTCAACATTTCTCATCTCCGTGGAATAAACACTGTATCTACAGTCCTGCATTATAGACCACTCAACATTTCTCATCTCCGTGGTATAAACACTGTATCTACAGCTCTGCATTATAGACCACTCAACATTTCTCATCTCCGTGGAATAAACACTGTATCTACAGCTCTGCATTATAGACCACTCAACATTTCTCATCTCCGTGGTATAAACACTGTATCTATAGCTCTGCATTATAGACCACTCAACATTTCTCATCTCCGTGGAATAAACACTGTATCTACAGTCCTGCATTATAGACTACTCAACATTTTTCATCTCCGTGGTATAAACACTGTATATACAGCTCTGCATTATAGACCACTCAACATTTCTCATCTCCGTGGTATAAACACTGTATCTACAGCTCTGCATTATAGACCACTCAACATTTCTCATCTCCGTGGTATAAACACTGTATCTACAGCTCTGCATTATAGACCACTCAACATTTCTCATCTCCGTGGAATAAACACTGTATCTACAGTCCTGCATTATAGACCACTCAACATTTTTCATCTCCGTGGTATAAACACTGTATCTACAGCTCTGCATTATAGACCACTCAACATTTCTCATCTCCGTGGTATAAACACTGTATCTACAGCTTTGCATTATAGACCACTCAACATTTCTCATCTCCGTAGAATAAACACTGTATCTACAGCCCTGCATTATAGACCACTCAATATTTCTAATATCCGTGGAATAAACACTGTGTCTACAGTCCTGCATTATAGACCACTCAACATTTTTCATCTCCGTGGTATAAACACTGTATATACAGCTCTGCATTTTAGACCACTCAACATTTCTCATCTCCGTGGAATAAACACTGTATCTACAGTCCTGCATTATAGACCACTCAACATTTCTCATCTCCGTGGTATAAACACTGTATCTACAGCTCTGCATTATAGACCACTCAACATTTCTCATCTCCGTGGAATAAACACTGTATCTACAGCTCTGCATTATAGACCACTCAACATTTCTCATCTCCGTGGTATAAACACTGTAGGTATCTATAGCTCTGCATTATAGACCACTCAACATTTCTCATCTCCGTGGAATAAACACTGTATCTACAGTCCTGCATTATAGACTACTCAACATTTTTCATCTCCGTGGTATAAACACTGTATATACAGCTCTGCATTATAGACCACTCAACATTTCTCATCTCCGTGGTATAAACACTGTATCTACAGCTCTGCATTATAGACCACTCAACATTTCTCATCTCCGTGGTATAAACACTGTATCTACAGCTCTGCATTATAGACCACTCAACATTTCTCATCTCCGTGGAATAAACACTGTATCTACAGTCCTGCATTATAGACCACTCAACATTTTTCATCTCCGTGGTATAAACACTGTATCTACAGCTCTGCATTATAGACCACTCAACATTTCTCATCTCCGTGGTATAAACACTGTATCTACAGCTTTGCATTATAGACCACTCAACATTTCTCATCTCCGTAGAATAAACACTGTATCTACAGTCCTGCATTATAGACCACTCAACATTTTTCATCTCCGTGGTATAAACACTGTATCTACAGCTCTGCATTATAGACCACTCAACATTTCTCATCTCCGTGGTATAAACACTGTATCTACAGCTCTGCATTATAGACCACTCAACATTTCTCATCTCCGTGGAATAAACACTGTATCTACAGTCCTGCATTAAAGACCACTCAACATTTTTCATCTCCGTGGTATAAACACTGTATCTACAGCTCTGCATTATAGACCACCCAACATTTCTTATCTCCGTGGTATAAACACTGTATCTACAGCTCTGCATTATAGACCACTCAACATTTCTCATCTCCGTGGAATAAACACTGTATCTACAGCCTTGCATTCTAGACCACTCAACATTTCTCATCTCCGTAGAATAAACAAAGACAATTAGGTCGCGTTTTACCAAGATTCTGTTATGCAAATTTCTGAAAAGAGAGGGAGAAAGAGAAAAAATATCTGCGATAAAAATACCACAAAGAGGCAAAAGGACGAGGCGAAATGCGTATTCTTATCTTAAGAATAATGTTTTTCTCCTTTGTACCGAATGCGATTTCATTATTTTCCCTTTAACTTGACACGGGACACGCTTTGAGTAATGTGCCATATTTTTCACGGTCCATTTTCATAATAATGCAGTGCGACTCGTTTCACATACCTTTCCCCTTTTTCAGGCGTAAGACCCTTATCTTGAACACCTTCGCTTTATTTGTTGTCTGAAAAGAAGTGGTAGATGATAAATATGGAGTAAATATTATTTATTTGAAGAAAAGTTTTACCAAGGCTTTTTGCCAGGATCATTTTTTGAAAATTTCAAAATGATTTAAAAAAAAAGTACTAAAATAAATGTATTTATTTACTTTAAGCACCCTGAATTACGAAAATGGAAACGGAATAAAAAGTTACCCGAATTGAGGATAATTTTTAACCCATACCGAATCGCAAAAGTTAGCGATTAATATTTTCAATGGTGAACGATTCTCTTGAAACTTTATCTACTTGGCATGAGAAACTTGGTGTTTTATCTGTGTGCTTGCTGAAGTGCATATCTTGCATATATTTATCCCACTACACATAGAGATCTACCATCCTAAAAATGGCTAAAAATCATACTCGATTATGAAAGTTTACCTGGTGTTATGACATTCAAAATTATTTAAAAAAAAGATCTTATGAGCAAGAAATCTCATGCCTAGTATTTTCAACAATTAAGAATTAAATGTATTATTTTCTAGCGGATCAAAAATATTTCAATTAAACATCAGACACTAAAGAAATTGAAGGATATTGGGAAATTCACGACCCAAGAGTATCAGAACAAGGAATATTGTAGGATTCACATTATTCTTGATCGGTTCCTAATGACTGATAGTCGGGATGTCTCCAATCTTTTTGGCCAAATCTGCCCACGATTTATTTTAAATCTCTAAGAGTGCCATCATCATTAAGTATCCTGCTATTTTTCTGACTTGGTCAATCCATCAGGTTGGTGGATCTAGTACAAGTTTAAGATCTACATAGAAATCAAATAAAAATATTGTATTTACAAATTTTTGGGTTGTCATCTGTGTTTTCTTTTGACCACAATTACCTACATATATTTTGTAAGTCTTTATTTATTCATTCGTTCCACGTGTTCAAACTATCTCAGAGTGCATTTCTTCATCTTACTCAAAAGGTCAGCCTAAAGGCACCCCTTAATCACTTTATTCCGTATTGTATCATTCATTGTCATCGTCTAAGTGCACATATTTCAATAGTATTTAATCGGTTATTTTCAGTATTTTTCTACGATAGTGTGATTATTTATTTAAAATTTCTGGAATTGACTTTTAATATTCGACTTCTTACAAAAAAAAGCAGGCTGCAGGCCACGTTTTTTATGTGAGAAATATAGAACGGTTTATT
The DNA here is from genome assembly GCA_949825065.1 of Odontocerum albicorne. NCBI lineage: Eukaryota > Metazoa > Arthropoda > Insecta > Trichoptera > Odontoceridae > Odontocerum > Odontocerum albicorne. Next base: position 28,519,689 of record OX463850.1, read on the forward strand.
TTGGGAATTCTTACTTGCCTAGACCTCATAGAATAGGAGTGAGTGTTCTGCAGTTTCGGTAAATTTTTTAGGAAGTTTAGCTTATAAAAGGTCTCTGAATAAGTACCTTGAGATGGAAGCCGCATGTCACTTTTGAGAACTTATACAAATGAGCCTTTTTTTAAATGCTTTTAAATTGTTGATTTTCGTTTCCTGTGCTAGAAGAACTTGGAGAAATAACAATCAGATTCCTCATTTTTATTTTTATTGTAATTTTTTGTTCAGTGTTTAGACTTTTATATATTATATATATTTTTTAAATTTAAAATTAATAATAAAAACAATTTATATAGTATACTCTCAAGAACTCTCTTACTCGGGATTTGAACCCATTATTATAAACGTATTGAAAATATTACAACATAATTATTTATAAGTTGAGTGTAATGACAGAAAGATTGTGACTGCGGCCAGGTTAAATCAGGTACTTCCTCGCATCTGCATGTGTTTAGATAAACCTACGTAGGTGAAAACCATCTTACCAAGAGAAGGTGAACTACATAAAATCATTTTAGGCAAACTTTTTAAAACTACAGATTTGTTTTGTCAGCCTTTCATCACTTTTCATTATTTTCTTTCATCTTTTCTTTCATTATTTTCTTTAATTTGCTTATTTTTATACATAAGCCCTAGTTTACATTCATCCTTAATTTACTTTATCCCGACATAAGTTATCGACGAATGCGTGCCATTTATTTCTGAATTTATATCGCATAAAATCAAAGCGTATTTTAATTGTACAAAATAAATTATTGAAGTGGCTAATAACATACTCGTATATGGTATAATAAATACTTACTTTTTCACATTCTATTCATCCACTTTCTTCAAAGCCTAATGAATTTTTGAAGTTAACGGTGATTAAAATATGTACATTTTCTAAGGCTCAGCTTTCTTTGAGGGGTGAATAGCTTTTTGAGCAATAATATTAAAAAGGTTAAGGTCATATACAAAATGTAATTACTTAACGCAATTTCCGTAAACTTTGTACTACCTAATTTTAAAAACCGTTATAAATCTACAAAATAGGCAAGTGCCGGTGAGCAATTACTTTTACAGTCAAAATAAAAAACAAGGTTATTTAAAACAAAAATGCTTGTTTATTATCTGAAAAATACGAAAACTATGGCACTCGGTAAGGAAATAATAATAACAATGTGTTTAAATATTTATTGACGTGCGCATAGTTTTACCGGTTCATTTAAACAAATTATTTATTGATATTTTTTCATAATTGAGATTTTAAAATATATTATTGTAAAAATATTCAAATTAAAAAAATAGTATTATGCTGATCATGAAGTAAAATCTTGAAACCAGAGCCAGCACAATTAGAACAGAGAGCCTACTTCAATTATCCGAGATGAGAGTAATGCGATGTTTACACGGGCTTAGTACTTATCGTTTGTACTAAGCTGCTTAGTGACAAGTGAGAAGAAATCGTTTACACGTTGGTGTTAAGAAGAGGTATTAGTAGCATGACATCCGTCCTGAATGGACGATCGCCGCCTTGTTTTGAGAAATGTATTCAAATACCAAAAAAATAATGAACACGTGCGCTCACTTGCCATTTCAATTTGTCACTAAAGACTTGCCGCTGCTGTTTAGACGACTCTGCAAGCGACAAGTGCTTAGTTGAATTGTGGTAGGGGTAGCTGCTTGTCGCTTAGTAAATAAGTTGGCCTCCTATTCACTTGCACTTGCCAGATTTACTAATGCTTAGTACTAATATGCTTGTTTATACGTGGATACAAGTGCGAGTGAGAAGAACTGATAACAAGTACTAAGCTCGTGTAAACATGGCATACTACGAATTATCGCAAATAAATCTCTTAAGAGACAGGGTCAAAAATTCACACATCCGACAGATCTGCAATACAGACACTCAGATAGAACTTGAAGTGAAGACATTCGAGTTCTGAGAGGAATTATCAGGATGCAGGATATATTTATGTGTGAAAATTATAGAACAAATCAATTGGCCCCGTATTCTGTGATTTTGTGCGATTTGATTCTTGTTTCTTTTTTATTGTTTTGTTTGTAATAGAAAGAATAAATTAAAAAAGTCCTACAAAATAAACATGCAGTGTAAATGTGAGTGAAATGCGTGGTAGAATATATCAAGGAAAATGTGGTCGCATCAAGTGAATGATATTTTAAAAGAAGGGGAAATGTAAAATGTTAGAGAAATCGTAAGAATTGTTTGAGAAAGTTTAAAGATGTAGAAGAGGCAAAATATGTCTGTCAGTCTTGCATTATGTCCTCTACCTATTCCAACAAGCAAATGATATAATGGCATGTTTGTTATATATCTGGAGGCCGTTCTTTAGAACGACCTCTTATTTGTAATGTAATTTTTTTTATACCCAAAAAAATTTACTTAAAAGAAATTTAAGTAATATTTATTTCGGGTTCAGACCTACACTTCTTCAACCTTTTTTTATCTCAATTCAATATTGTTCTAGCGCTGGTATTAGTTTAACCATTTTTGATAAAATTTACTTTTCTTAAAAAAAATAAGGGTACTAGACATTTCGGCATCAAGTTAGTCGTATAAGTAATGTAAATATTTTGCTAACAGAAAAACTTGGATCACTTTTCAAAACCATACATACCATGCCATATCCATTTTTGGGTAGGTAGAAAGGAAAGATCTCCACTCGTTTCTATTCATGAAAATAACTCACCTCGTCCATACATTTCGTCACACATGCCCTACTGTTTACCATTTTTCTTATTTTTCCCTCAGTAAGAATATCTTTAACTATCTCCGATATCATTTCAGGAATTTTTTCTTTAGTCTATCATATTTATAACATCCATTTTTAACAAATACGTATGGTCTATCCAATAATTTCTTACTGTATCAAACATTGTAATGCCAGATATTCTACGTAAGGCGTGCATTTGTTGTGCTCTTATAACTCACTCTGTTTCTACACTCTTTTTTTCGAAAGTATTCCAAATAATCTTGTTTTATTCGTGGGTTGTGGGTTCGATTCCAGTTAGTATTCGTTTTTTTTTTAATAAAGTGGTCCAGTCAGGTTTTTTTTAACGTTATTTAAATGCCTTTCTGGTTGGTTAGAAGAGATTGTACAAAAAAACCGCCAGGTTGAACTGTATACAACTAAAGTAAAGTATAATACAATTTCAAACTCCACACTCTTCAATAATAAAATATTGGCAAACCTGAAAAAATATGTATATCGACATTTAACATTTAAATACGAGGAATTCGATTGAATTTGACGGCTTTTTTGCCATTGGTTTTTTGCGAAGAACTTCTAACCTTCTACGAATTTAAATCTACATGTTAATAATTTACAACCGTTTTTTGAAAAATATGTCAAAAAATTCAGTGATATGCCAGTATTTGAAGAATGAAAATCCAGTGATATGCCAGTGTATGATTAATGAAAATCTAGTGATATGCCAGTGTATGATTAATGAAAATCTAGTGATATGCCAGTGTTTGATTAATGAAAATCTAGTGATATGCCAGTGTTTGATTAATGAAAATCCAGTGATATGCCAGTGTATGATTAATGAAAATCTAGTGATATGCCAGTGTTTGATTAATGAAAATCCAGTGATATGCCAGTGTATGATTAATGAAAATCTAGTGATATGCCAGTGTTTGATTAATGAAAATCCAGTGATATGCCAGTGTATGATTAATGAAAATCTAGTGATATGCCAGTGTTTGATTAATGAAAATCCAGTGATATGCCAGTGTATGATTAATGAAAATCTAGTGATATGCCAGTGTTTGATTAATGAAAATCCAGTGATATGCCAGTGTATGATTAATGAAAAACCTATTGAAAAAGCAATGGAAATCAAATATCTAGTATCTATTTGCTTAGCTACCAACATCTCTAAACCTTAAAATCGTGTTTTGGGAATAACAAATGCGTGAGAATAAACAGTGAGGTAAAACAATTTACTAACCACGTGTGCGGCCAATTATGACTTATGGAATATAGTTAAAAAGAGATATAACAATATAATGTATTCTCAAAACAAATCAAATGAAAATCTTCTACAAATTAAATGAAAACTATTGCTAGCAAAGCACTTTAGACATAGTAAGAAACTCTCGTATCTGAGAAATATGTAGAAGATATTGTGAGACGGGGTCAAAAGTGAATCCTAATTATGAACGGACCACATATCTAGCTCAAGAAAAAGTAGCATATTTTTTTTATTATTTAATTTCATTTTAACAGTCAAATGACCTTTTTGATACAAAAGTTTGAAAATCAACAACAAATAAAATTTAACATTGACACGTTAAGCAGAGTTATACAATGGGGAAAAAAAACAAGTATATAATGGTAATATATAGGTAGCTATACATTGAAAAAAAAACAAGAGAAACAATACAACAAAGTAAACCTATACAATTCAATCAATTCATCCCGGCAAGAATAACTTTTTCACTGTACTTCTGTAAAAAGACAAAGTCATTGGAAAATCCAAACAATGGTCACAACGATTGCTCAATATTTAGTAAAAAATATTTTAGTACGATAAATAAAAACGAAAACCCGAAAGAAAATTTTCGAGTTATATAAATCTAAATTTTGTAAGTATATAAATTTAAAAAAAAAGGAATATGATAAATAATGTGGAGGTTGGTTAGGCGTGGAATTGATAAATAATGTGGAGGTTGGTTAGGCGTGGAATTGATAAATAATGTGGAGGTTGGTTAGGCGTGGAATTGATTTTTCAATAAGTTATCTTTTTTAAAGTAGAGGTGTAGTTAGCAGAAGTGTAGATTCGCAGAAACCTGGCAGGGACCATAACAAACCCTCCCAAGCAATATCCTATATTTTTAAAGCCCTTATAATACTTCAAAGCGGAATGAGTATTATATTACGTTTTCGCCCTAAACAGTACAACCTGGCGTGTCTTACGTTTAATTAAAATCTCTTTCAACTTACCATTATGAAGTCAATATGAGCTTTAGTTAAAATTAAACTAGAACTTTTTTTTTAATAAATGGAGTTGATTTCATTAATTAAATAAAAAATGAATTTCATATACTCGTAACTAAATCGCAATATGGACTTTGCAAACATTAAAAGAGCAGTGATTATAATCCAATGCAGAAATAACTTAATTAAAAAATCTTTGTTCACATTAAAACCATCCAATTATTAACACTCGGTAAGGAATCAGCATTGCTTTAACCGTTTGATAACTTTATAATTAATACTTCGGCTGAATGTGGTAGCGCGACACTTAAAAGGAAGAAGTTAGAAGCAGTGCCTCGACGTGAACAGTTAAATTTAACTCTTTTGTTCCTCATGAATTTATTTTAACTCATTTGAGTATTCTTCCACCAGTTTGGAAAAACTCTTCTCAACGTTTTAATTACATACTCGTATATCTTATTAAATATATTTTATTCATTTTGTGGTTTCATTTTAATTGACTTTTTAGTTTGATATAATAAATTAAATACGAGTACATATTTCTTTGAATTCAACACTGTTTTACTAATTGAGTTCACTACCAATTTCAATGACCTATCTCTGTCTTCTTCTTCAGATGATAAATAATTAAGTGGCATATTTCAAATAACTTTGCTGTGGTCACTGATAAAGGAAGGATATTCACGAAGTGAGGGTTTGAACAGGAAATAGGTTAAGGAGAGACGTATTACTCAAATCAAAATATTTTCAACTTTGAGACTTGAATGATAACTAAATGAACGTCACTCATAGAAAGCGAAAGTCTGAAATCTCAGTTAAGAAGATTCCAGTCCCGTTTTTTTTGTACTGCGACAGTTCGACTATCATATTACCATCTGTTTTCATCAATCCTTACCATTTTGTGCAGAATTCTACTCCACCAGCTCTACACGTTTAACGCCATTAGAAGTCTTGTAATTTACTAAAATACATTATGGAAATTTGGCATTTTTAAAGATATTGATACACTATTTAAGGCATATTGGGGGAAGAAAAAAGTAGCATAATATATTATATTAATTGTTATACAAAACACATATTTTCTCCACTTGTTTTTGTTATTACATACATGCTTGCACCCCATCACTCCAATTCTCTGTGGGGATATGCAGATAGGACAGGGCGCCAAACTTTCTTATCACGATATACTTCTTTCGGCTCCTCCACACCCATATATATTCACACACAGCTTCATTGTTTCTTTTGCTCCTTAACTTTGCTTCTTTCAAAATTTCAATCACTTGATCCAACTGCACTGTTCTCAGTCGTCCTATATCACGACTCACTCTTATTCTTGACTTGTAAATTCGAATAGTCAGTCTTTCGTCACACTTTTTTTACTATTCTAATTTCCATTTGTTATAAATAAAGATGTTAACTTTTATAAATCTACGTTCTACAATATATTAAATAAATTACTTACATTTTACAAGTTTTGGATGGTTAGTTATTTTTCTATAAATCACATATAAGTGACAACACATTTTTTTTAAATGTTAAGCAATCCAAAAGAGATATGTATAGTGTATTTCAAAGACGCAGTAAGCGATCGTGTGTGTCAAATGTGGTTTAAAAAAATCCATAATGCTGGTAACCTACTCGAAGATGATATACACTTTGGGAGGCCTATTACCACTAATGACGATCAAATAAAGGTTTTGATCGACAATATAATCAGCGTTCTACAACTCGAGAGATTACTTAAATACTGATTATATCGAAAACCATCATCTATGAGCATTTGGTGTAATTCGCGTTGGAATTTGACTTTAAAATACGAAATTGCTTTCCGGACAACTCAATATCATACACGAGAGTAACAATATAAGATATCTTCCGTTTTTGTAGCAGCATTTAGTGGTTTTATAAAAAAAGGCTCCTAATCACTTTCAAAATCTCTTGAGAATCTATGTTCTCAGATTTACTATAATTTTCCCTCATTTATAAACATTCTGTAGTTTGTGCCCTTTATTCATTTCCATTTATTCGTACGATGCATTTAGATACATTCAAACTGACGTTAAACATATTGAAGAGCGTTAGAGACCTTAAGTCCCATTAATCGAACCTTTGGAACTTAGAACCTTTTACTTGTAAATAAGCACGGGTTGATTGTCATCTATAGTATTGTTTTTTCTGCATATTCTACACAATCATTCCATATCGTTTTGTTTTATTCGTGAACTCAACGTTATTTTTTTATTTTTTGTATTACAAGAAACTATTTTAAAGCTTTAAGAGGTCTCCTTCAAATAATATCGAGATTATCGCTGTTTGATGTGGTGTCCTGGCTGGATGAAGAATGCGGGGGTGTCTCTTTACCTAATGGAGCTTTGTTCGAAACCTCTTTGTCAACAGTTGTCAAAGCTGGGCGTAGCTGTTTGTCGAACCGATCATTCAGTATTATGTATTTTGTTACCACGATACAACTTTTTGTTCGTCTCATTTAATCTGTCATTAAATTAAATTTTCAGTCAAATAAACTTTTCTAAACAAACATGTCATCCCATGTTGAGGTTTGCTGAGAGGACAGAGCGCCAGACTTTTCTATATCGACATGCATATTTCGCCTCTTCTAAATCCTCTTTCTTATAAAATTACTACGGTTTTTCTGAAAACATGTATTTTATTCTTTCAAAACATCATTGACTCATTCCAACATGAGCACAATAAATTTAATTAAATATTTAAATTTAATTAAACATTATGTCAACAATCCTCACATACATATATACCACCAAGCTATTTCCCTGTCAGGGTAGGCAGAGAAAATAGAGCTCCAGATTTTCCTGTAGTGACACATATCTTTCGTACCCTCCACATTCATAAACATTCTCACACAACTCTTACGATTTCTCTGAAAATTTACATTTTGTTGTTTCAAAATGTCATTCATACGACTCAACCATAGTTTCCTTGGCCTTTCACCACCACACTTACTATTCATATTTTCACTGTATATTTGTTTTGTTAGTCTTTCTTCATTCATTCAGTCAACACTCGAATATGCCCAATGCATGTTAGAGTTTTCTTCTTCATTTTACTTAATACACTAGCCTTACATTCATATTCATCACAAATCACTTTTTTGTATTGTCATACACTCTCAACCTATGTATTTTTTAAATACATGTATTTTCACAGAACTTCTTTGACTCCATTCAGTATTTTTATACGTTCACCTTTCCCTGTCATTCATCAAAGTTGGTGCTAAAATACTGCTGTGAAATATCATCGCTGCACATTTCGATTAACATTTACTTTTAGTTGATAGAAAATTCTTCCAAATAAAACATTTTTCGCCAAATTGCATACATTATTTTTATTTTTTTATATTTATTTTACACATGACAAGAAATATACATAATTTGCGAAAAACCAACAGGTAGTTTTATTTGAACACACAATTTTAATGGATCTGAGTGTTTTGCCTTTCATTTGTCGTGTCCTCAGTAAACTAGGTTTTTGCCTGTATCTCACTGAGGACAGAATTGATATTATTTATTTATGTATAACAATAAATGGCATTTAACGACCATTGATAACACACTAGTGTTCTTATTTCAATGGTCATACACAAAGTAGAATTTTGTATATGGTACACAAAGTAAGTATACAAAAAGTAGAAATTTGAGTGCGAATGAATATAAAATCTACTTGTCACAAAAAGCACAAACATTAATATGAATCAAACACAAAAATATGAAGAAGCAGTACTTATATAACCTACCATACAAATAATATAAACATAAGACAGGCCAAGTCTCAAGGGAGCCAAGGCCCTCACATGCGAAAAATACCAATGTCTTATTTTTTTGCAAGTTTAGGTCTTAGATCCCCTGAAAAAATAAAACCAAATATATTTTCGTATTAATCATCTCCTCCAAAATACGCATATTGAACCATCAACATATTTTCAGGGGTCTCGGAAAGTTTGGAAGAAAAAAAATCAACGAGAAGAAAAGAAAACAATTCAACGAGTCACACACACCTCGATGCCGGATTTATAGTTCAAATTTATGAAAACACTCCCTTAGAGAATATTTAAAGCCATTTAGATTGTCTCCAAATATATCCGAGACTGCAGCGCATAGTCGATGAAATCTTGGTACGGGAGAATTCAAGTTATATTTAGTTCTATAACTCTTACACCGAAATATATCCTGCACTCTCGTACTTCTCTAAGAAGTTCAGAAATTTATCTATTCAAGTAACTTAAGACAGTCAATTACATTTTGAAAAGCAGGATCAAACCAGGCATTACTCTACGATCAGATTGTCTCACGATGTTCATATTTTCAAAGACCGAGTCAAAATTTGACGTGACGCAAAAATCTGTGTTTGACGCCCTCGAAGGTTCGGGTGGACTAGTTATGTAATAAGAATTTCATATGTATTAAATAAGGTTTTAACCGTTTAATTGAGAAGAACTTTGTAAATGTATTATTTGACTTTACCTTCTACAATATCTGAGTAGGGATCAAAACATATCTGTAGCCTTTTTGGTGTTTAGGAGACTTTTGTAACCTAGTTGGCAAGACACCTGTCTTTCGACTCGAAGTACATGAGTTCGATTCCCGTTTTTTTAATGAATATCATACTAGTTTTCTTTTTAGGCCTCTTTTATATATATTTTTGACTGGTTTGTAAGAGATTGCCACAAGGAAAATCAATTAACTCACCAATTTGTGATACATATTGGATTGTATTATATTTTTGTTGTAGAGTAAAATCTGCCGAGTCAAACACAAAGATGTTAAAGAGGTTTTAAGCAAAAACAAGAAGAGAACCTTTTTTATAAAAATCTAGGAGCCAACGGGAATCCTATAAACCCCGGGCTGGAAGACAGATGTTTTACCAACTACGCCACAGAGAAGTTCTGTATTTATATGTACACAGTACAATCTGATGGGCTTATAACCATGTAGGCAATCAACCAAACATATTATAAAGAAGTTTTAATTGAAAAACAGATTTGAAGGAATCCTTGTTTATTATTTTTTAACAACTGGAAATGAACCTGCAGCCCTCGGACTGAAAGACAGGCGTCTTACTAAAAAGGCTGTAATAGAATAAACATTATAAAACGAAAGTGTAATGGAATAAAGTACTTTTGAGACTTGAAATTCAATTTATTTCGACAAAATATTAGTCTTTTATTTTAAATTAGAAAGAAAAGGAAAAAAAATAAAATTAACTTATTAAAGAAGAGAACTAAGGAAACAAGAAAATAAATCATTGTTATTTGACAACTTGATAATGGAATAACAACAACGCGAATGGAAACGGCGAATATAAATGGCCGATAGAAATGGCGGCTAGGTGAGCTAATCAAGTCTGTCAAACAAAATTACGCGGTGTAACTTTGTAATCTGGTGTGTAAATACACGGAGTACTCTACTCAGATATGTATCGCGTTACCGCAAAGGCCATTTCAAACTCCCGTAGTATCATTTTATAATATCGTAAGTTCTTGTTTTATCTTCTAATTGTTTTCCACTTTCTCATATATTTCATTGTGATCCCATACATCGTCTACCAGGAACAATAACTAGGTATATCCAAGTGAAATTTGTAAGAACATTGATTTTATAAATCTTCCTGTTTGGTACCAAAACTTGGATATTGTGGCAATAGGAACGCCAGAAGATAGATGCCATGAAAATCTTGTGCTGGCAACGTACACATATATATCATTTTATTTTATATGTAGTTCACATATGTACAAAATTACTCGTATAGCCGAAACTCAATTACACACAAAGCTAAAAGAGAAATCTATACAGTAAAAACAGCTAACTAGGTTTATTTCCAACCAACTAAAACGACGTTAAAGAAGCCTTAAGTGGAAACCAGACTGAAATACAATTTGAAACTACTTGGGTACCAATCGGAATTAAATCCGCAATCTCCGGGCTAGAAGACAAGTCTTAAGGACTTGACCACGAAAGTCTACTTAAGGTTAACTTTTATGTTGGGTATCATAATTTTCAGAGAACATTTTAATGGTCCTCTGAAACCAATTTCCCAAATTCTGCAATCATACATCTTCTTCGAGTGACCACGTTTCATTTTATTTATAGGTATACTCGATAAGTCACATATGTTGTCAATGCTTGTAACAGACTCCTGTTGAATATAATATCCACTTGTTGGCTTTCCTTCTTAAAATAAAAGGATAGGTGTAGACCGAGAATAATGAAAATCAAATAACCCCTAACATCAATTTTATAGATAGGTCATCGTCACCCTATTTAGATTAAACCAAGGGATAATTTACTCAAATAAATTTTGAGCTTAATTCTCTTCCTGGAAGTATCCAGAAAAACTGGTCGAGAAAGAATAGACGTTCAATGTTTCCAGCCTAAAGATAAGCTTTTAAGAGATCTCAAAAGCTTCTGTATTCTGTAGAAAAAATAGAAGAAAATGGTTTGTTGTCGTTCTTGTCATTGTTGGACAAATTTCAAGAAAGTCCACAATATGATTGTTATCATGACAGTTATCCACAGTATGTTCAAGAAACATAAATCTATGACAAATTCTCAATTCTGTCATGGCATAACACAATTTGTACTTTATGTTGACTTGTCGAAATAAGTGTCAATATTAAAGAAGAAAAGGCATTTTACACCAAACTGGCAATGACGATATCCTGATCAATTTTTCAAAAATGGTAAAAGAAATGATTTGCACTCATATGAAAATATGCCAAAACATTTTTAACACGCATTTCATATTCAAGCGATTCCTGTAAACAAGTTGATAAGACGTATGTCTTCTACCTAAGGTATTTGGATTCGATGCCCAATTAACCAAAAATATGGTACTACAGCCAAAGTTTCTGTTAATTCAATTAATGGCACCAAAGACAATATCATTGCCCGTAAATAATTTTTTTTTGTACTGCATTACTTTTTGTGCTGCTCTTTCGTTGTATACAATGTAAACTAACGGGCGTATTGCCATGTGGCAACCTCTTCCAACCAACCAGAAAGATGTTCTTCCAACGAAAGACTTCCAACCAACCTGAAAAGTAAATCAGTCCGAAATCCATGAAAACAAATCTGGGTTTCAATGGAGATCGAACCCGTCTTCCGAATCAGAGTATCTTACCAACTAGGCCTCAGAGATTGTTTAGACCATCATTTGTAGATCTTTTTTAAGATTATTAAAAATTGTAGTATATCAATCAATATTATGACGACCTCCGTGACCCAGTCGGTAAGACACTTGACTTCCACCTGGGAGTTTCGTGTTCAATTCCAAATGAGATACACAAAAGAAGAAAAAAAGGCGTCAAGTCAGGTAAAAGATTTTGTCTGATAACAGTTACAAGATTCCTGTGCGAGTGTTGTTCCTTCACGTGTGGAGAAGTATTGCCAATAAGTGCGATAGCGACCCGCAATTTCAGTGTTAAAGATCCGCGTACTCCAGTGGCTCTAGATTCGAGTCTCAATATTAGAGCGAAGATAATGTCTCTCGGCCACGCTCTTCAATATGTCTGAATTGCAAATTTGGATATGTCAAACGGTATGAATTCAGTTAGTTGACATCAGTAAACAATAAATGATTTTTTTATAAAATTTAATTAGTTCTTCCACTAATTATATAATCCCTGCGACACTTAATTCTTTCTCATATCTCGAGGTTCTCTTCAGGTTGAGTGTAAATTATTATTATTCATATATACATAATGTCACGCCATTTTCTTGCTGGGGTAGACAGAGGGTATACAGCAACAGATTTGCCTATTGTGACACACATCCTTCGCGTCTTCTACATCCATACACCCTTTCATACAACCCCTACGATTTTTTCTAATTTTCTACGTTTCCTTCTATCAAAATATTAGTCAATTGATCCAACCATATTTTCCGTGGTCTTTCCCTACCACATATTCTATTCACATTTTTAATATATATTTGTTTTGTCAGTATTTCTTCATTCATTCGCTCTACATGTCCAAACCATCTCATATTGCTCTTCTTCATATCACTCAACACATCAGCTTTAAGTTTACATTCATCCCTAATCACTTCATTCCGTATTCTGTTATATATTCCTATCCCATGTATTCATCTCAATCACGCATTTCAAAAGCGTTTATTCTGCTCCTTTTAGTTTTTTCAATCCCAAACACCAAATAAGATACTTCAATACTGTTGTGGACTATCATCTTAGCAGATTTTGACACTATTCGTCTCGAGTATATATATTTTAGTGCTGCATTGACTTTGTTTCCTATCCTATATTGCAGTTCGATATCTCTCGTAACTTTTCCATTCTCGGAGAAAATATTCAATCCAAAAGATTATTTTATATAGCCCCGTTTAGAGAGCAAACTCTCCTTAAGTGCATTCTAACTCGGGGTTTAAACCCACTGTTGTTAAACAACAAATCCCGTCTGCTAGCTATGGCAGCGCCATAGCGAATAATATTTAACATTTATTTTGTGTACAATACTTAAAATACTACCCAATCAGCAGAATTTTTCAACTTGCTCCTATCTTTATTAAATATTTTACTATGAAATCCCCCCATGTTATAGCCGAAACCTTTAATAAAACATGCATGAACAGTTTGCACCTGAAAATAGAGTATTATTTCATTGGAACATCCAATGTCCTATACGGCATCCTACATAAATCCCTACAGATATAATTTATGCATGGTAACATTTACATATTACTGATGCGGCATGATACAAATTGCGTTTGTAATCACTATTAGAATAATTACTACCTAAGATTCTTACTCGAATTTGGGGAACAAGATTAACACGAACGGGATCGTTGGTCCAGAAAGACAAAGCCTGTCACTTTTCGTGGACATTGAGAACTAAGTCTTGGGAGATAAAGTTACCGAGCACTCGGCAAGAGAGAGTTAATCTCTTAAATGCTTTAGTTGTAAGTGTAAACTACACTTGAGAAATTTGAACTCCTTTATTGTTTGGTTTGAAATTTAGTAAATAAATAAATATTTTCAAACATCATATTTAGAAAGGTATATAGATACGAGTACATACAAATATCGAACCTGATTTGATATTCGGATATGTGATATTTTTTTAGAAAAAAAATAAATACTCGTTAAACGAATACAAACATTTTGTACCTTCTCTAGTCTACGAGTATAATATTCATGAGATTTTTTTCTTATGTTGTTATTTTTATTTATGTTATAATATTTTCGAGATGGCTGAAATTTCCATGTTATGTTTCTAATATACCATGAAGTCTGAATAGATTTATCTGAAATATGTGATATCAAAATCTTCAAAAGTAATTTTAAACATTATTCCTGCCATACATTACATTGAAAAATATTTGAGATAGGTAAATTTAAAGTAGAAAGATATTTCGGAGAGTATTGAGATTTTGTTACTATTAATAATAAAAGGACAATTTATATAGCGTCTTCCAAAGAGCACTATCTCCTCATGGGCGCTCGAATATAAAAAGAGCTTTTCTAATTTATTCTCCAGAGGATTTGATATTGGTCTTGAAAATAATTGATATTGAGATTTTGATACTACTATAGCTTGGAAATAATTTGAAAAGTAAAAAATTATTTTATATTTCATCAATATATTGAATGAAGCTAATATTGTGATGGGGATTATTTTGTAGGTGAAGTTTTGTGTTTTATTCATTAATGGCGGATTATAAAGGGTCATAAAAAAGGGAAGCGCCATCACACGGTAAACTATGGACAAGCGAATAGTATATGGACAGACAGGAACATTACAAGGTCAACATTAGTAAAACTCGTAAAAACATTGATTTTCCCGATCTTTCTGTATGGTGCCTCGACATGATTAGTAAAAGAAAAGGGATGTTATAAAATAGACGCTTTGGAGATGTACTGCTGGTGACGTATGTTGTATGTACATTGGACAGCACCTAAATCAAAATTCTCAATTATGCTAGAGCTACAAACCGAACAACGTTTATCTTCAATTATACAGATAATTTCGCCATATTATCAGATGGGAAGATACAAAGGAGAGACCGGTGGTAAAAGGGAAAATAGAAGGGTCCCAATCATGGGGCAGATTACTAACTAGATGGGCAGATGGATCTGATAAGGAATGCAACCATAAGCTAACTCCATTGATATACTGCCCATTAAAAATGGAGGAATATCATTATTTCTGCAGTACGGTCAATTTGCCCGCAAAACTAAGTCCATTGATCATAACTGGTGTATAAAGAACCTAACGAATTAGAAGAAGATGAATTTCACATTCAAATGATAATAATTAAAGGACAATTTATATAACGCCATTTAGAGAACACTCTCATTAAGGGCACCCTAACTCGGGATTCAAACCAACTATTGTTGACGTAAGGATAGGAAGGTGGTGGTTGCGGCCATTAGATTAGATACTTTTTAACATCTGCATGGGTTGAAAAAAAACATGTTCGGTAAGAAAACTGCATTTTTTTTTAAAGGTGCATGGTCGCGTGATAACGCACTAGGCTTCCATCCGGAAGGTCACCGGTTGGAACCCAATGTTATGTTTCTTCCCGCGAATGACAGGTATTTTTCCCGACTAGTATTCGGGAGTACAATAATACCTTTGACTTCGGTCATATCTATTCTTTCAAAAAAGATATAAAAATATGTTAGTGTTATCCAACCTTGTCACTTCGGTGTGCCGTCGCATCCAGTACAGATTTCTTACTGCGTCTTTTTTTTTAATCTTACTTTGTTTAACATTGTCCGTATTGCATAGAACATCTATTCAACCAATATTTAAACCGATTTCTTACTGCGTCTCATCACTGTAATTTTCTAAATCTTTTTTACGAAATTCGAATAGATTTCTTACTGCGTCTCATCACTGTAATTTTTAAAATCTTTTTTACGAAATTTGAATAGATTTCTTACTGCGTCTCATCACTGTAATTTTTTAAATCTTTTTTACGAAATTCGAATAGATTTCTTACTGCGTCTCATCAACGTAATTTTTTAAATCTTTTTTAGGAAATTCGAATAGATTTCTTACTGCGTCTCATCACTGTAATTTTTTTAATCTTTTTTAGGAAATTCGAATAGATTTCTTACTGCGTCTCATCAACGTAATTTTTTAAATCTTTTTTACGAAATTCGAATAGATTTCTTACTGCGTCTCATCAACGTAATTTTTAAAATCTTTTTTACGAAATTCGAATAGATTTCTTACTGCGTCTCATCACTGTAATTTTTAAAATCTTTTTTACGAAATTCGAATAGATTTCTTACTGCGTCTCATCACTGTAATTTTTAAAATCTTTTTTACGAAATTCGAATAGATTTCTTACTGCGTCTCATCAACGTAATTTTTTTTAATATGTATTTTACGAAATTTGAATCCTTTTCTTACTGCATCTTATCATCGTAATTTTTTTAAATATTTTTTTTGTCTCTTTATTACAAAATTGGAATCGATTTATTATTGAGTCTCATCGGCGTATTTTTTAATCTCACTTTTTAATGTCTATATTACAAAATTTGATTCAATTTCTTATTGAGTCTCATCACCGTAATTTTTTTACCTAGTATCTTTAACGTTGTCTACATTACACAAAAATAACTATTCAACAATGTTTGAATCGATTTCTTACTACGTCTCATGGCAATCAAATTAAACGACACGAAACCTGATTACAATCCAAATGTTTGCAATAAGATCGAAAATTTGAAGTCAAATTTTTCTCAACAAACGGCCCCTTAATGGCGTTTTCAACCTAAGTGCTTCATTTGACTCAGATAAGGGTTGTAAAGTTCAATTGAGTTTGATAATGTTTGTTCTGTCAGACTCGGCGTAGGAATATAATTAAGATATGCTCACGCTTTGAGCTCTAAAATTCTAATTCGTATAAAGTTTACACAAAGCCACGTGTCAAACCATCATCTTACTCGTATTTAACGGCATTTTAGATTGATGGCACACGCCCTATAAACTATAGAACATAGTTTGCTTTATTTTGTAGAATTCAAGGATTAACTGGTTTTAAATCCTTCTGGGCAATGAAGTGTTAAATGTTGTGATATTTTATTGTATAACGCTCTTATTGTATACATCGGTATGCGTAGTGTTTTGGTATGACGTGTTTTGACTAACCAGAAACATGTTCAAAAGCCTTAAGGAAAAACCAGATTGATATGTCAACGTGATAATTAGACTGATATGAAAACCAGACAATTTTTCGGCATGGAAACGGCGGGTTCGATTCTCGTTGGATCCCAGATTTGTTGATAAAGTGGTCTAGTCCGGTTTTCATTTAAGACCTCCTTCTAATTAGTTGAATGATATTGTTACATGGCAATAAACTCGCTTTGTTGAATTGAATACAAGTTATTTACATGATACAATACACAAACAACGGTCTGGAAGACATATGTCTTATCAACTAGGCCACAGATGTAATCCAGATTTAGAAAATCTATCGACGCTTAAACTTAGTGTTTCCTTAACATCTGGAAAATCCGGGCTTGCTTCAAGAGAAAATTAATTATGTAACACTTAAATACAGTGAAGCCTCAATGGTTTATGGCCATGAGATTTTTTTTCAACCAACAAGAAATGTATTAAAAGGATTGAAGAGAAAAGTTAGACTCGACAAATGATAGTCAAACCTGAAAACCGCGAGTGAAAAACATTCGTTTTACTAAAGGTCACCCAGCCAGATTCACTTCTGGGCTGCTTTTACTTTCAGACAATTTTTCAGCTAAACTTATTGTTCAACTGACTTGCAGTATCTACCTCATATACATGTTTGAAACATTCCAGAGGTTTCATGATATGGATTTGTATTGCACTTGGTTTTTGTTTTTAAATAATATACATGACTGAAGTCATAAATAACATTATAGCCAGAAATGCTGACGTTAATACGCAATGGCAAGAAAAAGAAATCTGAGCTCCTTCATAGAGGTTACATTTTGGAAATACAAGCTTATTTTTCCTATAGAATAAAGCTCAGAGAGATCGGAATCCAAGAACTCTTTAAAGGCATTTTCTGTTACGTAAAAAAGTTATAAAGGTACTTTTAAAAGTGAAAATCAGTTGGCGATAGATTGGGTGAGTAAGGCGGCTGAGGTAATGTTTTGTAGCCCAGCACGTTAGGTTTTTAAATTAAGATTAATAAATGGATACTTATAGTTACGAAACAGCAACGACCAACACACTTTGAAACGACCATTTTTTTGGTTATTATATTCATGCGTAGCTCACTTATCAAGCTTTTCCTCCTCTCCAATATGCTTTAAATGTACAAAAATTGTAGCAACACTAACAGTCAATTCTTGTGCCATTGCCCGTATCATTTGTTACGTGTTTTCTTCCAATAAAACTTTTACTCCCTCGTTTTCAACAGTAGCAGGACGTCCTCAACCATCTTCATATTTAAGACTTCGTTCCTAAACTTTTCGAACCAATGCCACATTGTTCGTTCAGAAGTAGTCCCATAATCCCATATGTGGTTATCATTACCTACTCTTTGAGATGCATAATACTGAAGATTAAATGTGTGCAAATAATATGCGTAATTTTTCTTTTTCAAATTTATTTTAGAAAAAAATTAGCAATGCGAATGAAATGCCAGACTCATTAAATAAATACAAATTTCTAACTGTCAAAAAAAACATTTCCTCGCAAAGAATGTTTGAAATGATATAATAATAAAATCACATTACTTTCGGAACAACTTGAACAAACTGAACATCACTTGTGAAACATCCCATTGGTGATATGTTAATCGTTGGTATTTTGACTTTCCTCATGGAAGGTTTTTTTTTATTCTTTTGATTGTTAACAATTTGTGAACCATTCAGACAAATAACCTATTCTGAGACAGTTTTCTTACACCCGCAGTTTTTTTATACACACACAGTGTTAAAAAAAATTGTATTCCACATTGAAATAAAATTGACTCACCCCTGGCCCAACTTTATTTCAATTTTCTTATAAATAACTCACCAGTGCTACACATTTCAATTATCAGTACACAAATAATCCTTTATTAAATATAGTTGACTCTCGAATATCCGGGGTTGAATTAACCGGGGTAGTTAAAAAATTAGCTTTTGTTTTAATATTTTTTTGAAATCTTATAAAAAATCTGGATTTCGTACTGCACTGGTAAATCTGCAAACTGGTTAGTGCAACTTCGGCTAATTGAAAGTTTAACGTAACTCAAAACTACAACACGATGCAGATAATTAAAAAACTTTCTTTCGATCTAACAAACTGGCATTTTTTCATTATAAATTTTACTCATAAAATTAGAAATACCTTCTAAAACAGTCTACAACTTTCCCCATCCAGGAAACTATAAAAACACTCACAAAAGAAACAAACGTAAAAACAGCATTTAAAAATAATTGAAGCGCCCCTGGGCTCAATCTATTAGGTTCGTACTCGTATAAGAGAAATTCACTAAAATTGAGACGTAAAATAGATAGATACCTGTAAGTCTACACAATTTGATGGGAAACAAACCTGGTCAAATCTATTTGAAATTAAATTTTACTCCTTTTTAAAGTGACTTATATTCTTATATAAAAAAACTTTTGTTATATACAGTACAACTTGGCGTGTTTATTACCATGTGGCATTTTATTTTTTCTTATATGAAAATATTAAATGGTTTGTTTTGTTAAAACCTAACTAGTATCAAAACGTAGTAATTATACTCTTGATGGTTGATAATCATGAGTTATGTCGAGACCCTCAGCAACTGTAGTACGTTTGTGATGTTTACAAGTTAAAATTGTATCCATAATCATTATCGCGAAACATGTGTGTTACAATCCCTGTGTGTTACCCTCTTTGTGTAACAGGAGAAATCCGTGCAAAGTGGATAAAAAAAAAAAAAAAAAAAAAAAAAAAAAAAAAAAAAACAATCGAAAAGTCTTGCGCTCTTTTTGTTCTCCCAATACATACACAACATTCAATTTATAACCGAAAGTATTATCACATACGAGTATTGAAAGATCTACAAGGTTTCTTTGTAGTTCGTTTTCCTGTGGTTTTCTTATCAACTATGTGTTTTCTAAATGTATGCAGATGTAAGGAAGTACCTAATCTAAAGGCCGCCACCCCTACCTATTTTTACACTCAACTATATGTAATGTGTCCAGTCAAATTTGTTAATTCTTTTGATTTTATAGGAAATCGTTCATAAATGTGTTTTAAAAATGATACTGAAATAAATTTATGAGCGATTAACATTAATAACAATTATTATTTCAATGATCTTTCATGAAAAAACTTCGGTTTTCTATCTTTGATGTTTTTTGTAACGGTATAATCCTACCGGTTTCAAGGCTTTCACCTCATCTTCAGGGTCTTGTTTGTGCTCACTTAAAAGTGGAATAAACAGTGTTTGATAAAATAAATTACAATGTCTTTAAACCTCCACAACGTTAATGCCTTAACTATAAACAATATATCTTTGACGTTTTATAGATTAGACCAAGTTGAATTTTCACTGATTCGTTTTCAGATATGTAAGGAGTCAGGGTATTTTAAACTACCTATACGAGTATATACACTATTCGATATAATACGACTGTAATGTGATACGAGATACCAACAATCACTTTGAATGCTAATTGAATCAAATGTCAAAAGGTCTGTGATATTGGTATTTTACGTCAAATATAGGTCGTTAGATACACATGACACAGGAAATTTGTGGCTCATGATATTATAACTGGAGTATGACTGGATTACATTCAACATTGAGTGTTTTTATAGATGTAATTTACACTCATGTAAGTCTCGTCTTACTACTGTATTGTGTTGGTAACCGTGGTTTAACGATTGACATTGGTCCCCTCAAGTTTGATTCCTAGCTGATTATAATTTTAGATAATTGAAAATCAGAAATCACATTTTTTGAAGCCTATATGCTGCGTTTTATAATTTTTTATAGTGTCAGTAAGCAATATAAAAAGAGCGTTTTATTAAATTCAACGTAACAAAATGCTGCAGCATGTGTAGTCAATCTTGGATGTTTCGTCTCATTTCCTTTAGAACTTTAGGGTTGATATCTCAATACTGTGTGATTGGATAAGTGAAACAGCTTGCACACAATACACCGATAAATACACAGGTGTCTTCCATCTTCAGGATGACTGATAATTGTACACGATCACAAGGAATAGCCTATCTTCATTGGAATATTTCAAACAACGATTTAAAAAAAATATTTTAATTCAATAATGTTGCATGTTTCATTCTCAATTTGGCTTTCCTTTTGAACACTTATTCCCTTCTTCATCGAGGGATGATAATAAACTTTTTTATTTTTTTTTATTATTATTATTTGCAAGTTTTGTAGAAACAAACAAAAAAAAATTATAATTTTTGTGACCATGTAACTTCCATAAATCTTTTTTTAATAACACTTCTGTTTAAAGAAAAAAACATTTTTAAAACCGAGAAATGTTGCGTTAAATGCATTGTTTCGAAAAGACGATGAAAATTAAATAATATTTCTGCTTTTTTCTTTGTTGTCTGTTTAGTTGGAAGAGATTGTCACCTGTAAATTAATGAAATATATAAGTTAGTGGGGGAAAAATATATCAGTGGTATATGATTCCATACTTTCTAAATAATTGCAATAATTGTAAAAATGAGATAAAGTAAATATCATTAATCAATAAGAAAAGGAAAGGAAAAAAAAGGTTAAACGGAAAATTAATAAATAATTTCATTTATTGGAAAATAATTTTTTATGTCACTTAACAAGCACGATAGTGAAAAAGAGACGTCAACTTTGGTCATCATTAGGTTATCTGACAGCAACTTGGTCACCATTTGGTCACCAACTTTGGTCATCTGACTGCAAAGTGGTGTAGGTTTTCGTAAAGCATATAAAGAAGATTGGTGTTTCTGCCGTTATCACCTTATGATCTCCCTGTCAGTATGGTAAGAGATAATCTATAACGCATCTCATGTCTAATGATCGATATTCAGTTACTTGCTTTCACGGGAACTTTAATATCATGCTATGTAGGCCATATAAGATTAGAAAGGATCTTAGAGCAGAAATTCGCTCATGTTCTTTGGTCGAAACGTAATCAATATGTGGCGATCTTAACATGCAAACTTTTCGTAGAATTCTATAAAAATCGATCGTAAAAAAAGTATTTCGTCCATTGAAAAACACAAATAAGCCGATAAGAAGAGAATCCATTCCAGGTTGAAGCCCAGAATCTTCTTCACCTTTTCATAGTTGAGATACAATCCGTCATTTAAGGTCTCACAACGCCAAAACCAATATAAAGCAGTGCTTATCCCTCGTACTAACCAGATAGGGGTTTCCAATGTTGTTTTATGATTTGGAACCCTCGTTTTATAACCCAATGGCTAACAATTTTGGCGGGAAAATAAACAATGTTGGCAAAACGAATTCCAATATCCCGGAGCCGCGGGGCTTGCCGTGGTAACAAAAAAATATAATATATGAAAAATTGAATGTTTGATATCAGTATGAAAAGGATCACGGTCGTGCGGCTCAAAAGGCTATTAAGAATTGCTTGTCTATGATTTGAAGCGAAAAATAATGAGAGATCTCTCGACCCTTTTGTTTTTGCTCTCATAGTTTTACTTGTTTGTAAGGATCTGAATTGTTGTTGGTTGAGATAAATAGCCAATTTCACAATAAACCCTTTACAATTTTTAACGATTTTTGGCTCGATTTTTTGTTAAAAATCAGATAGATATGAGACCATAGTCTGATAATCATAAACTGGTTACTTTTCACTTTTTTAAGACAGAAGAATTTGCTACATATAAATAAAATAATTTTTTTTAACAAATATCCTTAACAGGGATGCCATGAATGAAGGAGTTATAATATATTGATAGTTAAATTAGTGTACCGATTAAAAATAAGATTAAAAGTAATAGGCGTGAATATGTCATATTCGGTTATAAATGGTTTGTTGTATGCATATATTAAGATGATAATGGTGGAAAATGAAAATTTATTAAAAATTTTGGTCGAAAGAATGTATACAAAGTATTTAGAAAATACTAATTTGATAGTTAATGAAAGTCGAAAATCACGGTTCTCGAAAAGGGTGATTTTAAGAATAATTACAATGTAACATATATGAGTATATTAGGTGAAAAATATAAGTTTTTGAGAGATGGTAGGCAATATTAACAAAAAATATTGAATTTAGTGTTGCTGCAGTCAAAGGTACACTGAGTACTGTATTGGTTATTAAATGAATCATAAAATCTTTGAAAATAAGTATGCCTAGTGATTTTTTATTGATGATAATAATCTTGATGTATGAAAGCGAAGCCTGTGCATTGAAAGGGAGTGATAAGAACAGAATGAATGCAGAGAAATTCGTGACTTGTGTAAAAAAATTGATTTTACATTGTATCATAGAGTAACTAATGATTGGATAAAGAAAAACTGTTGATTAGAGATACATTTTGATAGCTTCTGTTTTTTATAGCTTCTGTTTTTTTAATGTATTCTCTTTTTAATGTATTCTCTTTTTAATTTGTTCTTGAAATGTGTCTAAATGTATTATGTACATACTATGTTGCTATCAATAAATCTGTATTTATTTATTTACATTGTATAAGCATAATTAAGAAAAAACTTGACTTGGTTAGACGAGTTGAGAAAAAAATTGAGTTGCAAAAGCCAATATATATTTGAATTGATTGCAGAGCAACGAAGAGATAAACCAAGAAGGAAGTCAAAAGTGATAGATGATTGGAGATATTTTAACTAAGGAAAAGGTAAAATTAATGAGAAACAGAAGAGCGTGAATGACAAGATGTACTTATGTAAACGAGGCGAGAGCTGTCTGAATAGTTCAAAGACGTAGAGATATTTATAACGTTTTTTTTTTTTAAAGAAGAACATGTAAATATTATATTATCGTTTATACCGATCTAAAAATACGAGTAAGTCTGAATATTTTTTCCATTTTTTTCATACTTTTTATCATAATAATAAAATAAGAAAGTTTTATGCGCAATATAATTGTATTAAAAATGCATGTTAAATACCATTATAACGAAATTCATGAGACCATAAAAAAAAATTCGTGATAATGAATATGGGAGAAAAATATTGTGTAAAAAGAATTGTTTTATTTCAGAATAAAATATCCAAATACCCTTAACATTTTTTTGCCGAGTATGCTGTTATTTTGACTGAATTAGTATTTTCTTAGCAGATTTCACAATTGCATTTTCAATACCACATAAATATTGAAAAATGTTTTCTGGACATCAGCTATAGGATAGTGCCTGAATATTTTTCAATCTATTCATAACTCCCGAGAGCAAACCCTTGATATTATGTGGTATTAATTTAATTTTATTATCATATTTGATCTTCAAAGTTAATATTACATTTGACGTACTCCTAGATGTCTGTCAATTTTCAAAAATGTATTTTTCAGTCTATTTGCTCAGAATCATCAAGTAACATTATCATCTGCATCAATGTTGTTGTCATAATTAATAAATACCTCTATCAGCAACCGCAGAACTCCATATATCACTTATTTTATTTTCCCTTCCGTTTCAGCTGTATCTGTTCCATTCATCTTGGTTTCTTTATCGCTTTCATTAAGAGTTAAAGTCCTTTTCCAGCACTAAATAAATGTTGACCCATGCACTGACAATCAAGCTGTACAAACAAGATAAAAATTATTATTTAACATCGTTTTTTTTACTATCGTTCAAAACAAGGTTCACTTATAATTTTTTGACAAAATGACTTATCTAATGCAT
Organism: Odontocerum albicorne; assembly: GCA_949825065.1. Taxonomy (NCBI): domain Eukaryota; kingdom Metazoa; phylum Arthropoda; class Insecta; order Trichoptera; family Odontoceridae; genus Odontocerum; species Odontocerum albicorne. The sequence continues at coordinate 28,544,475 of OX463850.1, forward strand.
GTTTTCAGCACGTATAATTCCAAGATCCAAAGATTGCAGAAATGCAATAAAATTTGGAAGTAAAAATTCAACTAGCACGTGTTCTATCTAGCATGCATATTAAAATATAGTATGTACGAAAAAATTATCAATTAAAATTTTCCGTTTAAATTTTCCATTTGAGCATATCTTTTCACTTTTGACTGAAAAATGTTCGTTCGTTAAAACGGGATTTGTTGAACATGTTTTATGAGCGTTCATTCGATTTAACAAAATATATTCACTATCCAGAAAATAATATTAGTTTTGTGTTTGCTGTAATGAGATTTGACCTATTTTTTCATAACTTGGTATTTGTTTTTAAAAGCTATTAAATTTAATAATTTCTAAAATAAATGCTCACTACACGCCACTGTGCAGCTGGTATTATTGACCTATTGTTCTCGGAAATATTATAAATACCACTGGCATTCAACGAGTTGAAAATGGAAAATAGGAAAACAATTATTATATATCGCGGAATTCTATTGTTTTTAATAGAATTCATACTGACAATTTTTGCGTCACACATATTCACGAAAAATTGATCGCTATTTCCAATGGTTTCCCAAACAATAACGTTTTTGTTTGACTGTGGATTTTATCGTTGGAATTCCGATTTTAAACCAACGTGGCTTAACGCAATTTACAATAATCTAGGCTTTTGTTTGACCGCATTGGCTTATTGTACTTGAATTGAAAAAAAATATTCAGGTTTAACAAAATTTATATTTTACTTATATAAACAATGAACATTTAGATTTTAAAGCTTTTTGTAGGAAATATATTTTCTTACTTATTAGTGCTGAGTGAATCAATTAATAATAATGTGAAATCTGTTGAAATGGAAAAGAGAATTAGGTTTGATTTTTTTTTAATGTTGATATATGATTTTGGGTTCATTTTTATCAACCAATGTGGGAGTTTGAAATATTCCTATTAGGTTTTTTAATTTAAAACATACACGGAAAGGTCCAAAAGTTTTCAACACAAGCATATATTATATAATAAAAAGAGGATACAATGAAACAAAAAACTTTTCTATGTTGTTTATAGTTAAGGCATTAACGTTGTGGAGGTTTAAAGACATTGTAATTTATTTTTAACAAACACTGTTTATTCCACTTTTTTTTTTTTTATGACGGTATAACCCTACCGGTTTCAAGGCTTTCACCTCATCTTCAGGGGAGCGTAAACAAGACTTGTTTACGCTCCCCTGAAGATGAGGTGAAAGCCTTGAAACCGGTAGGGTTATACCGTCATAAAAAAAAAAGTGGAATAAACAGTGTTTGTTAAAAATAAATTACAAAAACTTTTCTTTTTTAATACACTTACCCTATAATTCAATGCGTTTTTTAAAATGATGCATTAATTTTTCAATACAACTTAAAACATTTTCTATAGTTTTGTATCAAAAATGATGTAATACTGAGGTGATTACTTCTTCGTCACTTATTTTAAAGCAATCAGACCAGATGGATTATCAGCCGACATTTTCAATGTATGTGTGGAATACGTGTGTGATCCCATTTGCTACATATTTAACTTGACCATAAAAACCAATACATTTCCCGTAAGCTGGAAGACCACCAGGGTCTGCCCTGTCTTCAAATCGGGAGGCCCGTTAGACTTTCACAATTACAGTTGTTCTCTCTATGCATTCATTTTTTTCGAAACTGCACTGTGCAACCAATTGAGCCACCAAGTATCATCAAGATTTATTGGAAACCAACATAGCTTTTTGCCAAAACGATTGACTGTTACTAACCTTCTCTCTCTCACACATCAGTTGCGTCAAATTTAGACGAACTTCCCTAAACGGACGGAAAATATACGGACTTCCAGAAAGCTTTCGAGAAAGTTGATTACGGTATATTACTTAAGAAAATGCACAACCTTGGCTTCTGCGATAATTTAATTGGATTATTTGCATCGTACCTAAAATAAAGATATCAATACGTAACAATCCGGAACAAGTCTTTTGTGAAATTCATCGCAAGATCCTTTATACCACATGGATCTAATTTAGGTCCCCTGTCCTCATATTAATAGACGATATTCAAAATTCCATAAGTCACTCGACATGTTTATTGTTCGCTGAAGACTTGAAAATTTTCAAAAAAATTAATTTACTTCACGACTGTGCACAGTTACAACAGGACCTAGCCTCTTGTTTCCTGGACTGAGCAAAATCATTTCCTGTTCAACATAAATAAATGTGTCTGTATATCTTATAGTCGATCGTTTTCACCAATCCACCATCAGTGTACTATACAGGGAGTGGCATTAAACAGAGTTTCTGAATTCAAAGATTTGGGCGTAACCTTTGATGTCGGACTCACGTTCGTTAACCATGTCTCACGTTTGATATCGGACTGTTACGCACTACTCGATTTTATAATGAGAATATCAAGAGAATTTAACAGTACCGATACCTTCGAAACTTATATAATTATCTAATAAGAACCAAATTAGAATATGCATATTCAGTTTGGGCTCCTCATCAGCTCAAATATAAAAACAATCTAGAATATTTTTTTAAAAAAATCCTCAGATGTCTATGGTACAGAACAAAGGGCGATTACCCAAAATATGCTCACCATGTCGAACTTCTCATGGTGTATAACTATAGTAGCCTCGAAACAAGAAAGCAAGAATACATTGCGATATTCCCACTAAAGGTTTTTCAAGGTTGCTGTAATTGTTCCCCGATTCAAGAAGCACTAAGTTTATATGTACCTAATAAATATAGCTATGCAAGGAATCCCACTCTGTTATACATACGAACTTACAGAACGAATATCATGGTTAAACACTCGGTCACGCGTAGTATAACATAGATATATTGAACCAACTGAATGACACTGTGCATACGAGTATATTCTCGGCACCGCCTAGCAGTATGAGAAGAATCCTGGCTGATATTCTTCCCAACGAACAAGCTAACTCTAGAAGCAGACCCTCTTTGTGTAACATGAGAAATCCGTGCAAAGTGGATAAAAAAAAATATTTATATATAAGATTAATTTAAACAATTACTTAGTAATAAAGTTTTATTGTTACTGCATGATGGTTTAAGGTTTTTATTGTGTAATATTTTAAATACTTTTAAGAATTTAAATAAACTCATCTTCTTTGTTTTCATGTTACGAAGAAAATACTATTGTGTCGTGAATCAAATGAATAAATAATGATGTGAGGTTACGAAGTTAAGGTAGAATTTTTTTATAAAGATAAATATAAGCAGCTGACATTGTTATGTCTATTGGATTTTAGCAATGCATTCAATACTGTAGACTTTGGTCTGCTTATGGCTCGAATGCGTTCATTACGATTCTCTGAATCGGTCATTGTCTAGTTTTCGAGCTATTTAAAGGTAAGAACCCAATCCTGTAGATACCAAGAGCGTATATCTGAATGGACTGATCTCTCTGCAGGCGTTCCCCAAGGTGAAATTCTCTCTCTACACTCCTTTTTTCTATATTCATCAACCCAATAACATCGTCTCTTAAATGTTCTTATCTTCTGTATGCGGATGACCTGCAGATATATATTAATTTTGATCCAAATTTTTTTCACGCGGCTTTGAACAATTTAAATGCGGACCTTCAATCGATCTCGGAGTGGACTGGGGAGCATGGCTTACTCATAAATCCTAAGAATTCTCAAGCGATCCTCATTGGCAGCCCACAGCTTCTCGGTAAATTCAACACTGACTTACTTCCTCCAATATTACTTGATGGCTCTATCATACCATTACATAAAACTGTTAATAACCTAGGAGTCCTAATAGATAACACTCTCTCATGGCTAGATCAAATAAATGAGGTAAGCAGAAGGATCTTCTTCAGCCTTCATTCGCTTAAAGTGTTGCAAAGATTCCTTCCAACCAAAACCAAAGTTTTACTCGTACAATCTCTGCTCTTTCCGATTCTGGATTATGCGGACGTATTTTATATGTCTCTATTGTATAATATCCTTAACTGCCCCACCGCCCCCTCTTATCTCGCCGAGAATTTTCAGCGTCTTTCCAATCATGGATTAGCGCTACGCTCAAACAGAGATTGTTTATTGGCCTTTCCAGCTCACCGCTCCTCTTTCTTTACGTCGTCCTTTACTGTCCATGCAGTGAGACTCTGGAATCAGTTACAAACCAATATAAGACTCGCTCCGTCCTTGGCATGCTTTAAGAAGCGACTGAAAGACCTCTTAATTTCTAGTCAGTAAAATAACGTGTTTCATTCCTGATTTTTCTTTTCCTTTCCTCTCCACCATCCCTTCCTTTCCTTTTGATTGATGATATCTCACTTTATATGAAAAAGAATGTTCGGGTGACTGTCCGTCTTTGTGGGGTTCGTGGGCATGTGCTCACGTATATGTTTATGGATTTCGTGGGGATAGATAGTCATTTGAATGATTTATGTGACCACGTAACTTGCTTCATTTACTTTTGTCTGGTTGGTTGGAAGAGATTGCCGCCTGGCAATAAGCCCGCTAGATTGTATTTGCAAAAGAAGTGTTAAATAAAGAAATAAATAAATATAAAATTTATTGACTTGACATTTTTTCATATAAAAGATTGAGATGTTCTAATTCAGTAGAAGATATACTTAAAATCTTTCAGATTTAATATTTGTATTTAATTCGAGACCCAAGACGTTTAATACGTTTCTTTTATATGAAAAAAGTGAAGACAAGCAGCTAGTGCCTAATGCTCTCGCAAGTAGGTCGTATCTGTTATTTGATATTTCATAACTGGCAGCGCAAACATTCCATATTAAACCCAAATATAAAATTCTCCCTATTATTTTATTGTATTGTGCCAAGAAGCGGAGACGAGTTATAAAATTCTCAATTTTTTTTGTAAAAAAAAAACATTCTCAAAAATTCAATTTCACCATATGGTTTGAAGGAAAGTGAATTTAATTGTAGTGCTTTCTAAAAATAATTGCTTGGATTTTCCTTCTCTTTTTATTCATCCTAAGGATATTTTTTTCCATACTGGGCGGAGGCAATAACATAGCTGAATCAAATCCTTTTTATGAATTTCTTACACCAAACCAAAGTTTGCATTTCTGATTATATATTTTCGTATAACTCCCATTACTTATTTTAGATATCTTATTTCTGTCCCGTCTATTTTAATAATAATAAAATGACAATTTATACAGCGCCATGTAGACAGCAAACTATTTATTTATTGAACACTTCATTGCAAAAACCGGAGCATTGAAAAGCGGAGTGGTGCCGTGGAGTTGGTAATTTTTTTAAGTAAGTGAGCAGTTGCACACCTGCAAAATCCCCGGTCACACTGCTGTACTGGATCTGATGGCACGCCGAAGTGAGACGATTGGAGCACACCGGTGTGTTTTTTGTAAGAATAGATATGACCAAAGTTATCCTTATACCCCCGAATAGTAGGCGAAAAAAAGCCTTTATCATTTGAGGGGAGTATAGCGCGAGGTTCGAACTGGCGACCTTACGCGTGGAAGTTCAATATGTTACCGCGAGAATATGCACATCCTACATGTACATTCAACACCATATTCATTTAATGTTTTCAATTATACCAATAATAATTATGAAACAGAAGCTGGTTTATTGAAAGAAATAACTTTAAAGCAATAAATCTACCGGATATATATATAATATAATAGTTGTATAAAAGTAATAAATAAATTACATATCTTGAAAAGTTTTCTTTCTGATATTTGTTGAATATTGTTTTCGAAATACGACTTTTAAAATTGTAAGAATAGATACACCTTGATACACTCTCCTAGTAACAATATTTTGTCTCCGTAATAAAATTATTCATATCAGCATAAATGAGATCGTAAACTCGTTCAATAAACCTTCCTTGGCGATATTTCTTTTATTAATATTTCAGGAGACAGTTTTATAGGTTTACCCAAGAGAATATTAAATAAACCTTTATACAGCTTAAGAAGTTTTCAAGAAGCATTGCTTATGTTTTCTCTTTTTCATTCATTCGTATTATACTCGACAACATACGTACAAATTGGTCGCGTGGACATATGGAATATGACCAAAGCATTTATGAATTTCGAATCAAGAGAAATTTATTTATTTTATAAAAAAAAGTTAAAATAGGGTTCCAGTCTATTAAAAAAGTTAACTCATCAACATCTAAATTTAAAATATATACCAAACCGGACATGAAATTACTGAATTGTCGCATTTCATGATTGATGAATTACAGAGTGCAACTGTTGTAAGCAAATTGCTATCATATAGATCAAAGATTCCCAAAGTGGTCTATATGGACCCCCAAGGGTCAATTTCTACTTGCAAGGGGTCTATGTCAGCGAGAAAAGAAAATGGGGGTATACGAGATGTAAATGGATCCCATTTAGGCAGATCATCATCAATATTTAAGCGTTCCGTAAATGTCTTATTACACCTAACACAGATTGTGTGTACAAATATGTATATATTACAAGAAGAACTGATTGGAATAAATACAAACGAAGAACTTAAGGTGCAGTTCAGAAGGAAGTATCAGCAGTTCTGGCTTCAGAAAGATATTCTTGTTGCTTATCCTGCATTATGGACTATTGCAAAAAAGTTTTTGTTAGCTTTTCCATCTTCATACCTCGTGAAAAGAGATTTTAGGGCGGTTGACAATCTTCTTACGAAAAAAATAAATCGAGTGCAAATCACTGAACGTGGAGATTTAAGATTATACCTTACTAATCACGTTGAACAGCACTGTGTCAGCTGTCAAAAACACATTTGAAGTTAATAAGTGTAGGAAAATTTAATATAAGGCAGGCAGGGGGTCTACGGAAAACAAAAAATCGGCAAGTGGTCTACGGGGCAAAAAAGTGTGGGAAACTATGATATAGATACATACATTAAAATTCTAAAAGGTTATACTATATGGTATGTGTTTCTAACATGAGTATGGAATCGGATTTGAGTCAATAAATCAGGGCTTTCAGCAATATTGTGTTGTAAATAGTCTCATAAATATATATCGAACCGACTATAACCTTTTATTTAAAAATGAACAAATCACCGTGAACAGAGTTGCCACATAATCCATCAAATTAAGATGAGTACGAGCTATAATTAAAAGCTGGAGAGATACTGCCATGTCAGCCTTTTTTCTGGATTTGTTCAAGAAGGGTCGTAACCAACGTATAACTGATTGTTTTAATTTATTTCTCTAAACTTGGGAAAGCCACTGCATAAATTTATAACAAAGAAGTTATCTTTGTTTCTCTGTGATACGGAGTCTAAAGACAAATCAACTTACTTCTTCATTTTCTTAAACTTATTTAGAACAGTGATGTACAAAAGAAATGTCAATAGAATCTGGATCAGCTAAGATGACGTTTCACAATAATATATTGGAGCCAACTTTGATGTGGGGGAGTGAAGAGTGAACATTGAAGATTAATGAAAACAGTCTAATGAATTATGGCGAAAAGCGTGCACTAGGGGGGAAATGTGGCATGACAAAGTGATCAAGGATAAATTAAATCTGAGAAAACAAATACATAAAGTTAATGTCATTGGCAAGTGTTAGACAGGAATAGCAAGAAAAGTGTGATTGAACCAAGTTAATGAAATCAAGAAAGGAAGAATGGTCAGACATCATATCAGTTTGGTTTTTACTTAAGGCCTCTTTAACATCTGTCTGGTTGATTGCAAGAAATTACCACAAAACAATAAGTCTACAAGGTTGTGCTTAATACAACGAAAGCGTTTCGTTATACAATATGATAAAAACTATTGCTAAAAGATGTTATGTTACATTACACTATCGTTTTATACAGTACAACCTAGCGGGCCTATTGCCTATCTCTTTGAAATATTTCTAGTTAGTTGGAAGATTGTGGCAATATCTTCCAACTAACTAGAAATAATTTAAAGAGACCTTAAGTAAAAACCAGACTGGAAAACTTTAAAAAAAATCATAGGTTCCAACGGGATTCGAACCCGTAACCGGGCTGGGAGACAAGTGTCTTACCAACTAGGCCACAGAGGTTGTCTACCTGGTAAGATAATGTGAATACAAAATTTAAAAAAAAACGTAGCTTAATAAAAGAGCCGAATAAATGTAGTAGAAATGCGTGTACTAAGAAGAATAGGGTGAAGAATGTGGTGACAATGTATGACATAATACGGAAATAAGTGGTTAAGGATGAATGTTTAATGAGGCTGATGTGTCAAGTTAGATGAAGGCAATCACTCTGAAATAATTTTCGCATGTAGAACGAATGAATGAATAAAGCCTAACGGAACCGATAGATGTAATAGTACTAATATTAGCAGAGGGCGTGGGCGTAGGGGAAGACCAAGGAAAGTATGGTTGGATCAAGTTAATTATATTTTGAAAGAAATAAACGTACCGAGAAGTCGTATGATTTACATGAAAATATAAATGGATGTGAAAGAAGCGAAATATGCATGCCGTGATAGGAACATTTGGTACATTGTCGCTCGCACCGTTTTCTCCATTCCAGCTTTCTTAACCAGTCATTCGATCATTTGTATGGTACCTCTCAACATTTATGGTTTGATGACAAGGACATGTAGAAGAGCGCGGCTGCAGGACACCATTCTCTGCGGCTCCAGTAATCGAACCTTCGGATTAAGAACTTAAGAACTACTGCAGAAGTAAGTAACTAAGTTCGTAATCATACATACATGCTGGAAATATTACAGTGCGTGGACATGCATTCGCCAAACGTCTAGCGCATGAGAATATTGTTATCAAACATAATATTGAACTAGAGTGGGATACCTTTTTTTGTACTATCGGGAAACAAACCTGAAATCTTCGGGTGGGCTGAAGACCAGCATCTTCACTTGGCCGTATAAGTCATCCTCAACCAGTTATAGATACATAAATAAACTGTCAGCAACATATGACACGCGTGCCACTAGGTGACACGCGGAAGGTTTTTTGGTGGCACGGCATTAATGACATGAATGACAAATAATGAAATTATTCAGTACATTATTAAAAATAATTTATTAAAAAACATATTCTTATTATAGTTACACTAGTTTGATTTTAATGGCGATGGTGGCGATCACCTCTCTCACCATAGGATTTCCAAAATTACATGCATTATTTCTTAAACGAAATGGCTGGTTTTCTACCCGAAATTGTTAGTTTTTGGGGAGATATCAAAAAAAAATTTGCTGCGCAAAATTTCGCTTCAATTTTGAATAGGGCCTCCAATTTATATTGTGCATGGGGCCATGTAAGTAATTTGAATTATAAAGTAATATAATAGTAATTAATTTAAAAGTATACCTTTGCAATAACAATTTGTGTGTTAGATTTTATAGTTAAGAGTATATTTAAAACAACAAGATTTTTAACAGCATGATACGAGTACATTTCCTACAGGTAACGATAATATAGCTACGACTGCTAGATTATATTCCATGTATTTTATGTTATAAAATATACTCTCCCTAAGAAATCACTCCTTGTATAACATAAAGGATAATTTAGAAGGGTGGCTTGTCTATGACAAATATTGTGGGGAGATTTCACGACACGCAATCTCCTCGTTTGTACGCACCCTTAGAATTACAAAACCAAACTTGAGACAATTTGTCGACAAATCTTCTCGCAGAAACCAGAATTGCAACGTGAATGTTTTTTGGCTTACTTTGCTATCGAAGTAAATAAAATCAATAAACTTACATCTCATTTTAATATTGTACTCGTATATGGAATTTCAAAATGATATTAATTATATAGCTTCGACATTTTAATCCCGACTTAAGTTTCGAGGCTTTCGAGCTCTTCTTAAGTCAAATAAATGTTAATGAGACTTGTTTTTATTGAACTAAACTTATTCAAATATTGATAATTTATTTTATGAGGCGATACGAGCACATATGAGTACCCATATTAAAGATTAAAGCCAAGAGCATCCGAACTTTTCGTTTTCAATATGTTTAATATGTTAGGGAGAGATTTAAGTATGCTTAAAAATTCAAATAATGCAAATGTAAGATCTCGGATTGTCAATGATCGATTAGTCAGTTTGATTAAAATTTGTGTATTATTATTTTTTAAATTTAATAAATAAACAAATTAATATATTATAGATTAGGTGTGACTTTTCATCAAAATTTGATATCATTGAAAAATTCTTATCACTTGTTCCAAATAAAGTTACCTCGGACAGAATGAAATAGTTATTTTTCAATGCATCATAAAATATTCCAAAACTTCATTAACTCCGTTAAAACAACGATGACCTCCGTAGCCTAGTTGGTAAGACGATTGTCTCCCAAACCCGAGGTTGCGGATTCGATTCCCGTTGGAACCCGATTTTTTTAAAAAAGTATTCCAGTCTGGTTATCACTCTTTAAGATGTTTCTGGTTAGTTGTAACATATTGCCACATAGTAATAAGCCCACTAGGTTGTACTGTATACAACGAAAATGGAATACAATACAAAATTAAAGTCAATTGATATTATTATCAGACAAAACGAGCCCCAATAATATTTGGCGTTTATTCTTCAACACGACTTAAAAATGTATCAAAACATATAAAAGCGTTTTTTTTTACAATAAGGTAGTTATTTTGTTGAATAACATTATTAAACAAATTTACATTTGTCCTAAAAAACACAAAACCACTGTTACAATATTTTTTACCAAATAAATATATTCATATCAGAGTGCAATTTCAAATAACTTCATAGCTGTAAGAAAACTGCATGCATGTGTGCAATTTGCATTTAAATTACTAAGCTACGGTTTGTTCCTGCGCTCTGCTGTCAAGATGAAAGAATGGAAAACCAAGGAGCAATGCTGGGAACAAAATAGAGGGTGAGTTTATTCCGTTGGGGTTGGATAACCCTTAGTTTTGTGTCATTATTTTTACTGTATTTTCTTAGATTGAACAAAGACGTCTAGTTCATGTGCATCAGGTGAATCTATTAGAATTTATAGGTATAGGTACACTAGAATAAATAGTACTGAAAAAAATATTAATGATACCTGTGAAATTGCAATTTGAAGTTTATATCCAAAAAGGATACAACCCACATTTTACATCTTTTAAGATATTCGGGAAAACATAAATGTATCATATCATACCTAACACAGTGTATGAAATTACTTTTTGATCCTTGAATTACATATTCTACTGACTTTATATTATTATACAAAGACGACTTCCGTGGCCTGGTAGTAAGACACTTGTCTGCCGATCCGGAGGTTGCGGGTTCGATCTCGATCCAGTCTGGTTAACACTTAGGGCCTATAAAAACAGCTTTCTGGTTGGTTGGAAGAGATTGCCACATGGTAATAAACTTGCCAGATTTAAAAAAACATGTCCGTGTATGTATTACATTTTCCATGCATATAGTACAACCTGGAGAGTTTATTGCCATGTGGCAATTTCCAAAATGAAGCTACTCGTAGAAAAGTGTTTTAAACATTTTTCAGTGAAAACGAAACTGAAACACTTGTTTTAATATATGAACACAGCTGGAATCGAACAAATGAGTTCGTTCTTAAGCAAATTTAAAAACATGTTTACTAAGGTTGACCCGTTCTGCGTATATTATATTGTATATAAATTTACAAATGAAACTTACTCTTAAACATTTTAAATTCACTGAATACCACTATTAATACTATATTTTCTCTCCGTACTCACGAATTAAGCTTTTAGAAGCATCACAACTCGTAGACGGAATGACCTTATTAAATGAATTCGAAATCTTCCATATATTAATGGATAAATTGAAGATTCAATTGCTTATTAAACTTTGAAAGTAAAAAACTGAGTAATTTCATAAAGAAGCATGAGTGACGTTGTTTCTGTTGTTAGTATGCTATTTTGTTACTTTTATTTATCAATTTATTTTCTTATTATTTGATGTAATTGGATTAAATCCGTATCAAAAGTAAAATTTAAAAAAATCACAATTTAAGTCTAACTATAAACCGTTTAGACAACTGTGTTTCATAATATATGGTCAAAATATTACCAACCGTGAATTAAGTAAATATGTGAACAGTCATAATTAAGCACAATGACAATGGAAAATAATATTATTCCAAATGCCCCCCCTCGAAAATACATTGAAAATAAACGACGTATTAGCAATAAGTTACTTTTCCATAGCTGTTTTCTGTCTTGAAAAGAGATGCTATTCACAGCGCCGCTGCAAAAACTAAGTATGCAATACAATTTTTTTCTCCATTATTAAATACAATATATTTTTTTAACGACTTTCCACGGTTTTTTTTTGTAACACAGCGAGGGTCTGGTACTAATTAATTTATTGGTAACGAAGAATATCAGCCAGGATACTTCTCATACTGTGAGGATGTCAGGAAATATCCACAGTGTTACTCAGTTTGTTCAATATCTCTTTACCTCGCATGACTTAGTGTTAAGCCATGATATTCGTTCTCTAAGTTGGTTTGTTGAATAGAGGGGCATTGCTTGCCCGGCTATATTTATTGGGGGCATATGTATAAACTTAGTGCTTCTAGTATCGCGGGGAATCCCATAATATGTTTAAAATGAACAATAAACATTGATTGGTATTAATACTAATTCCAAACACATAAATATGGAAATATATTTGTCAACGTAATAACTCATTTTATAATTCGTTTTTTTTTTTGTATTTGATGACCTTAGTTGGATGACATTTTCCAACACTATATAATTCAGATTTATTTTTTATTTCTTCCCCTTAGGCTTCCACTGTTGGGGGTTCGATCCTTGGGGAATTCAGAGCTGATTTTATTTTTATTCCTTGTTATTTACAAACTGCTTCACATAAGTTCTCGAAGCACTTTTGCAATGTCAGATGTAAGAAAATAACTAATCATAATTATTTATTTTTCTAAAAAAGATTCCTTTTTTATATGACACCACAAAACATGGTGAAAGTATGCGTTGGGATGATGCCCTCTGGGATCGTTTGACTCTTAGAGGGGAAAGCAGATTGAGATATTCACATCAATCTGTGACAATAGCTGGCACTGTTATATGGAATTAATTTATGTAGTGTAAGTAAATTTATGACACAACAGAGTTTCACAATGCTTCTTAATATCATACTGTCTAAGAACTTTTACTTTATTTAAAATGCATACGATCTCGTTGTTATCGTTGAACACTAAATAACTTTTAAAAACAAGTAAATATTGTTATGAAAAGTAGAGTACAGTCGTAATGAGCGTTGTTTCGTTGTAAATCTCCTCAGCCTCAACACAGTTTTCTGGTATGAATTTGGCTGCATGTGTGATGTTACATGTACTCGTACATCTAAGAGAAGTGGTACATTTTCATTCAACTGATATAGAAATATCCCAGTTTTGAAGTGCTTTCAATATTATGTGTTTGTCGTTAAGGTTGAAAAGTTCGGGTGATAAAATGTATCCTTGACGAACACCTTTCTGCATTCGAAACGCGGAAATACTCGGAATTACTTAAATGCTGTACTCGAAATGAAGAATGAGTTATATTTTAACAGAAGCCTTGAGAAGATAGGTAAAAGCAATGAAATTATGTTGGCTACGGGACATTTGTAGGGTGTCGCAATCCTTAACACGTACCGAAGAAGAGTAAGGAGACATTTTTTTAAGTGCATTCCAAAATCAAACACCATCATTTTAACTCCTGAAAACATCGGGATTGAATATAAGTGACGAAAGGTAGATCATTACAGAGATATATCAAAACACACAAAACGAGTCGTAAAAGCTTTCTCTTTTCGTGCGATATTTAAACCTTCTAAAATAAATCATTACAAAACACTTGAAAAACAAATATATGTTTGAAAGAATGGAAATCTATGAAGATTTAGACTGTGGAAGAACTGTAAGGATATAGTTGAAGGAATTATGTAAGAAAAAAAAGTGAAAAATAGCAAAAAAAACTGAATTTATGATTAGATCTATGGATTTGGATAACATGAAATCTATGTCAATAGATTTATATGGTGATTTGTCCTCAAAAAGACGTGGAGAAATGGTGTTTATGCACCAATATAATTAAATAATAATAAATAATAAGTATAGGTTTATTGATAACAACATAGTACGTACATAATATATTTAAATATACTTCAAAAACACATAAATGCAGAGAATACATTTAAGAGAGAAGCTATCAAAAGGTCTATATATAATGATTATCACTAAAATTCAAAAGTTTCCGGCTTGAATAAGTTACAGTCTATATGGACCAATACCGCGCATGTAACATAGCATGGTCAGGCGATGTAATAGTTAAAATTAAAATCATTTACCCTCAATAGTATATAATTTAAAGCAGATAGAAGACATGTTATTTCGTTATATTCTGAAATGTTAAAATTTGAATATCGTGCACTTAAGTTTCTTTTAAAAAAAGGGACACTGCTCGGCAAAAAATAATTATTGGACCTTATTGGTGAATTTGTAGATTTTTGTAATGACTTTCATCTGCCGTATTAAATTTATTTTGCGTATTTATGGCTCAAACGACACTTGGTGAAATCAACAGAACCACAATACATTAGTTCGAGTATATGGTTTGCAGGTAATGCAAAACATTTTTATAAAATTAGTAAGACCTAAGTCTCAATCCATATTTTGACATATTTATTTACCATAAGTAGATATAAACTGATTTAACACCCTACTACGGGTGGACGGAATGTGAAGGTTTCTTCATCATGTTATTAAATTTATTAAAGCTTTTATTAATAGTCAATCCTTGATCATTCCTCATAAAACAAAAAAATTAACCAAATACAAATATTTGTGAAGTTTCTCTGACTAATTTATTACAGGTGTGAAAATTTAAAAATGATTGTACTCAAAGTCAATACAGTTACTAATGTTATCTTCTAAGAGGGTCGTATCTAAAATACAATTTATCCAAAACCCCGATTTTATTGGAAAATAGTTAAGAGAAAGGCGTTATGGTCGTGTTTATTTTGAACCACCATCACTAGCATCAGAAAACCAAGAAATAATATCGAAATCTATAACCTCTCATTGTCACTACAACCTTGGATAAAAAAGGCTGCTTAGCAATCGTAGATTAGTCATGCCGGTGAAGTGATGACCAAAGAGCGTATAAATAAATATGAAAAAACTTTAAGTCTTTAAAAATAATCTTCTTTATTAGCTTAGTATAAAACTGAAAAATAATGTGACCAGATAGATAGATATTGTGAGTCATTTGGGATTCAGAGAGATATTGAAGATCGTTGAATATTCCAGGGTAGACCAGAATCATTATAATTTTTATTGTAAAAAAAACTTGCTTAAACTCAGGCATCGTCGTTTTGTCCTTCTACACAGTATTGGTGGTAGTGGAACCAAACTATATAAAAAACAGCTTTGAATTGTTAATGAAGTTTACATTAGCTTTGAATAAAGCATATTTAATGTATTTTTATAAAATAAAAAGAAGAGATGAAACAAAATTGAATGCTTTGTACAGGAGGTATAAACACAGTTTGTACAGGAGGTATAAACACAGTTTGAATGTACGAGTAGGTAGTCTGGCTGTCGCGTGGAACATGCATGAAACTATCATTTTAACCTAAGTCACGGCTGACGGGGCACGCGCTATGAATGACAATCAGCCCAACTTCCTACACAACTTGATTTCACTTCTACGTTTAACCCCTTTCGATTTTTATTTTATTCATCGCCATTAATCATCGTCATCTCATAATAACATTTTGTGGTCGATGTCATGTCCTACGCTCGTTTGGGATGTATGTTACAATTTTTTATTTTCTTTATTGTTATGAAAAAACCATTTATTTAATGGGGCTTTAAGAGTTGTTAAAGACCCCTTAAACATTTTTGAGAGATACTGTAATATAACTGATGAACCTTTGGAGAGATTCCTGATTCTAAATGGTGATTTCAAAGAGAAATTTTTTTTTTTTTGTAAAATATAGTATTCACCTACTGTTTAGTATATTGATGTGTTATACTCGTACTTTAGTTTAATATTATATAACTAGACAGGTTTATTGCCTTAAGGGAAAACCAGACAGGAACCTGTATAAAAAATTGGATATCAACGGGAATAGAATCCATAGTCTCTGAACTAGAAGACAGCCATCTTACCAACTAAGCTATGGATGTCATCGCGTAAAATGTATACATTTATTTAAATGCCGGAAATTTTACGTTATTATATGAATATTCAATTCATCAAATGAAAATTATGAATAACTATTTAATAAAAAAAAATACGAAATTGCACCACCATTTTGAATGTTTTGCAATCGATCCACACACGCCTTTATAAAAATAATAATAAAAATAAGACTTGAAAAATTTGGGTGTAAACAGGAATTGAATCCACGAATTAGAATACGAGTACAACAAGCATTACACAAACTAATGAAGAAGGCCGTCACTTATCAGAAACATCAACTTTCTTATAGATATGATGTATTCCCAATTTTTCTAACAAAATTGATAGTTTGATTTTCATGTTTCTAATTTTATATACTACAATATATTTATACTTGTCTCCCACTTTCAGTTCACAAATTGTTCTTTCAAAAATGATTATTTTCTATTCATTATCAGTGATGATCCTGCCTCTGCTTTTTTTTAAGATAATAGCGCTATTTCATCACAAAATATCCCACCAAGAACGTATTTTTAACTAACAAAGGGCAGTTCATACACAACATTAAAATAAATTATAATGATGTCTGAAAGTGCGTTTAAAACCGAAATGTCAATGATGAATAACATACCTAATTTTCATCAGACCAGTCATGGTTAAACTTTTATCTTGGTGGAACAAAAAAATCATAGTTTTAAATAAAAGGGTCAATATGTTTATTTTGAATCGATAATTATACAATACTTCCGATTATATTTATACAAACCAATTATTATTTCAAAAATAATCAAAGAGAAAAATAGAGCATCTTTGTATCATCCATCCATTTTTCCATATCAGGCTGCATACTTTTTGTTAATATCATTATTATCTCTTCCAAATGGATAGCAGTTATTCTTGATCTTGTTGAATTTTTATCGACTTCCACCTCTGAATTTCGGATTTAATTTCCGAAAGGATGAAAAAAAATTAAAAGAAGGGTAGGGTAAATGTGAATTGTTCACTTAAAACTTAATATTTTTCTTATTTATTTAAAGACATTGCCACATGTTAAAAAAATTACCATATTCTACTGTATACAAGAATAACAAAGGAATTTTAATGGTTCTTTGTGTGAAACAACCAGACAGTGAAACTTGTTTGTTAATATTTCGAAGCTTTTTTGGATCAAATAATTTTGAAATTGGCAGGCATATGAAATAAAAACCAAACTCACCAAAAAAAAAAAACAATAGTTGAAGGGTACAATACGAAAGAATAAAAGTTTTTTTATGAGAATAAATCACTTTTGTACTACATATTTCTTTATTTCAAAACAACGTTATTGAACTAGTTATTCACAAAAAAGAAATGAGAATAAAGTTTTTTTTTCTGACATGTTTTAATAAAAGTAAATAAATTCAATACTTCTTTTTTTAATAAAAGAAACATCATAACTACGACGTTATATTTAAGGTCGTGTTTTTATAATTTGAATCCTTGTATATCAAATATGAAAAACCGGATAAAATAAACCTTTACTTCTTATTGTGTAAACCATAAGTGATCATTTTGAGGTTAACAGTGTTTTTTTTTACATTTCTTTTTTATTCAACGGACACATCTTTTTTCGAGAAATCGTTGATATGTAAATCGCAAAGAAACAAGACAGATCCTGCCACTAGGATAAAGGATGAAAAAAAATGAGATGAAAGTATCTCTGAAAAATATCTGGGTTATTTTTATTGTATTGAGAAATGTTTCCTCTTTTCATTTGATTTTTCGTTTTTCCATGAATATTACATGAAATTCAAAGATACATGTGGGAAGAGGAATGTAATATAAACATTAGAAAGAGGATACAACATAAATATATTGCTCACATAAGATATTCTAGAAAAATACATTTCATTTGACTCTTTTGTAGCATTTGTGAAACAAAACGTTTTAATCACATGAAATGTTCATGGGTTATATACAATATTATAAAACGAAAAGAGTTTTTAATGGAAATTGAAAGAAATTAACTGTGATACAATACAATCTTATTAATAATAAACTCATGATTATTTATAAGATTAAGGTAAAAAAAGATCGTTCACAAAAGCGTATCAGTGCCAACTTTGATGTATGGGAGGGAAACGTGGACATTTGTTGGTAAAACCATCGTGATTGTGATATATTCAAAATACGTGTAATACAATACAATTTTACAAATAATCACGATCTTCATTATACTTTATAAGATGATGTTTCTCAAAAGCGTATTAGTGCTAACATTGATGTATGGGAGGTAAACGTGGACATTTGTAAATATGGTAAACCATCGCAGTTGTGCTGTATTCAAAAGCAGTGCAGTACAAAATAATCTAACAAATAATCACAATCTTCATGATAATTTATAAGATGAAAGTTTAAATTATGGTTCGCGAAGGCGCATTTGTAGCAAAATCGATGGATGGCAGAGATGTAACAATTTGTTAATAAACCACGGCAGTTCTTTATTCGACAGAAGTGTTATACAAAACAATCTAACAAATAACCACGACCTTCAAGATTATTTATAAGATGAAAGTTAAAATTATGATTCGCAAAGGCGTATTAGTAGCAACATTGCTTGATGGGATAGACGTGGCCATACACATATGTTAATAAAATCGTGGGGATGTGTAATATTCGACAGAAGTGTGATATAGCACAATCTAACAAATCATCACAATCTGCATAATTATTTGTAAGGGGATGTTTTTCAAAAGCGTATTAGTGCCAACATTGACGTATGGGAGGGACGTAACCATTTGTTAGTAAACCCGCGCGGCTGAGCTATATTATATAGAAGTTAAATACAGCTCAATCTTACAAATAATCACGACCTTCATGATTATTTATAATATGAAGGTTAAAATCATTGTTTACAAAAGCGTATTAGTACCAACGTTGATGTATGGGAGTGAGAAGTGAGTGTGGAAAAAGACTGAAAGGAGCCGAATAAATGTAGTAAAAATGCGTACACTGAGGTGGATAGGGGTGGCAATATATGACAGAATACGGAATAAAGTGATTAGGGATGAATGTGGTCTAAAAGCTGATGTGTTGAGTAAGATGAAGAAGAACACTCTGAGTTGGTTTGGCATGTGGAATGAATGAATGAATAAAAACTAAAAAAAAACTAATATAATGTGCAAATTTGAGTGGAAGACGTGATCGAGAAGGACCATAAAGAGTATGGTTGAATCAAATGAATGATATTTTGAAAGAAGAAAGCGTCAAAAGTCAGAGAAAAACTGAAACTGTTTTTTTTGTAGAAATGCGTGCACTTCTAATAATATGTGTTGTGTTGATGTCGAAAAGAATTAGAAATATAATTATTATTAATGATTCATCTTAACTAAAATCTAACTGATGTGTTAAGTAGAGTGAAAAATAACACATTGAAGTTAAACGAGTTCATTTTTTAATTTCTAATTGAAAAACTCGAATTTGTTTCAGGACATTAAACCTTGTCTTCGATTGGGTGATGAAAGTCTTCTTTGCATGCCAACACACACCTACTTTTTACATATCTTCATTTCTCAAATTAAAATAAACATAGTTTTTAAACCGGTTATGAATTTAACGTATATACTCGTATATAAGATAAACTAGTTAGTCGGAAAAAATATTGTATAGTAATAAATCCGCCAAATATAATATGTAACATATAGTCCATGCACACAAAATAATAAAATAAAAGAAAATTGTTTTTTACCACCTTTTTTCGTGTAAATACGCCAGAAACGAATCAGACTCTCACTGGAAATATGATAGTCGTCTTAAGCCTTTCTTGCATCGTCTTATATAGCAGGTCGCATGTACGAGTATATTTCAGTTGGACCGGACACAGAGGATGCTGTCACTTTATGTTGAATTGCGTTTTCTTCGTTTAGTTAATTTATTTCTTTATACCAAATCAGTATCTTCTGTATTTTGAAGACGGACTTTTGTTTATTTCATAAACCATTCCTTAAGGTGAGTAAACAATTCATGATATATTATTTTTCAACATCATCATCATCACGACATGTCTCTGTTAGGCAAACAGAAAGAAGATATATCTACAATATGAATACTCTACCTTGGCCCACATCTTTCGCTTCTGTTACGCTCATATACTTCACTCTTTTTTAAAAAAAAATTTCATTAATTTCTCTTTCGAAATTTGATTAATTTGATCATGCCGTATTTTTTTAAATTTCCCATTTTTTCTCGCCTACTATAATACTTTTAAAAATTAATATAATCGATTGTTAATCATTCATTCTTTTATCGTGGCCGAACTATCTTAATAATATATTCTTCATATATTATAATATATAATCAATTTGCATCATCTTTTAATTCACATTTTTCCTTTTATTTAACATACTCGTACATTGTTTTCCACACACTCTAAGCAACACTATAATTTCAACAACATTTATTTTACTTTCAAAACTTAACGCCATGATCGAATTCTACTTGAATAATTTCCTAATATATTGGGACTAAGATTCCATTTTAAACAGCCAAGTTCTTATATTGGAACCAAGATTCAATTATATGCTGCCAAGTCCTTATGCAGGAGCCAAGATTCAATTATATATAGCCCATTTCTCAAGCTGGGATCAAGAATCAATTTTATGCAGCCAAGTCCGTATGCTGCGACATAGATTCACTGTTATTACTTATGTTATAACCAAGAATCAATTATATGTAACCAAGTTCTTATTCTGGGACCAAGATTCAATTATATGCAGCCAAGTCCTTATGTTGTAACCACGAATCAATTATATGCAGCCAAGTTCTTATACTGGGACCAAGATTCAATTACATGCAGCCAAGTCCTTATGTTGTAACCACGAATCAATTATATGCATTTCTTTAAGTTCTTATGCTGGGACCAAGATTCAATTTTGTGCAGCCAAGTCCTTACGTCGTGACCAAGATTCAAATGCTGCCGAGTCCTTATGTTAGGACCAAGATTCAATTTTATGCAGCCAAGCCCTTATGTTGGGACCAAGATTCAATTTTATGTGGCAAATTCCTTATATTGGGACCAAGATTCAATTCTAAGCAGCCAAGTCCTTATCTTGGCACTAAGAATCAATTTTAAGTCAAATTCCTTTTTTAATACAGCAAACAATTCTCAGTAAATTTAATTCTGCCTTTTAACGAAATAAATTATGGCAAATTTGTTGAAACAAACTAAGTTTCATTCATTTTCCATTGCAAACCCACTCAGTAGCAATAAATAATTATTTTACTTAGAATATTTGGAGTATACACTAAGACATAAAAGAAAAACAGAAACAGTTTATTGAACACGCCACAAATTTACTTCCCTTTGGCATGACAGTGGAAACTATTTATTTGCAGACTAAATTTAGATATTCAAATTAGCAAATATCGTTTTCTGTATAAATTATTTATGTGAATCAATAAATGCAAATAGAGTTAATGTATCTATCAAAGCAAAATTATTTAAGTCTTATGAAAAAACAAAGAGGGACATTTTTTTTTTCATATCAACGCTATGATAAAGACAGGGGAAAATCAAGGGTTCACAAATTACAAATGAAAAAGATATCATTAAATTTGAATTTTGGGACTGAGTAATTAAAACATATATTTTGGATGGTAAGCCAGAGAATGATATTGAAAGGCTTGTTGTTACAGGAAACAAGACCAACGTTGCACTAATTACTGTTTCTACTAACAAATCAATCGCAAAGTGTAAAAAAAGCCGACAAGGCACCAGGACAATATCAAAATAAAAAAGATACCATGGCCATAAAAAATGAGTGGTCTTCTTAAAATTAATATAAGAGAAACTCGACGCTGATCGGGGTACATATTTGATCTGTAAAGATGAACGGATGGTAATGATAACGATTATGTTGTTATAATGGACCAAACCACTTCAATGTTTCTTTTAGAACTCATCGTTATTTTAACCGAGTGGTTTAAATATAAAACATTAATTTATTTGCAACCACTTATGAGTATAATATGCACTCAATCTTAAACTTGTGTCCCATTCTGATCTGATCTTGGAGGAATCAAGTTCAGATTGTTTATCTACCATTCCATCTTGAAATCTATGTTATCCAATAAAAACTGCAGAAAGTCTGACTCACTTCCTGAAAGGTCAAACAGAAAACTACCAATGTTCATACTTTAGAAAATGGTGGATCAGGATAAGACACTCTAAGTGTATAGAAACAAGAAGGAAGTGTACAGAAGAACACGACCATCTTTTAACAGCTTAAATAATTTTTAGACATCGAAAATAGTAGGTTTTAAAATTAAACAGAACTAAATCAAACAAAATAAAATATTTTTTTAATTGAATAAACCAAAAAATTAAATACTTATAAAATAATAAACGATGTGTGAATTTAATAAACCAAAAATAATTTGAAATATATGTGGATTGAATTAATCAAAAATAATAAAACTATGTCTCAATTAAATAAACTAAAAAATAAAAGAACTAATTGTGTCAGTTGAAATAATAAATAAATAAGTAGCACCACAATAAATAGAGAAGTAGCACCACAATAAATAGAGAAGTAGCACCACAATAAATAAAGAAGAAGCATCACAATAAATAGAGAAGTAACACCACAATAAATATAAAAGTAGCACCACAATAAACAGAGAAGTAGTAACACAATGAATAGAGAAGTAGCACCACAATTTAAAAAAAAAAGATAATTTAAAAGACTTGTATTATAAAATAAACACTACATGCATTATTAAATAAACACTAAACCATCTTTGTTTACTTACTCGTAAAAAATCCAAAATGACTATTTAACTTTTTGGTTGGACAACTACTAGACAACTAACTACGAGTACATCAATAAACTTACATAGATAAAAAAACAGTTTGACAAAAATACAGTTCAGAACCCTCTTGAGAACATAACCTACTCGTAAACTACCAAAAAGCAAACATAACATGGCTAAAATTAGAGTAACAATTTATATAAAACCAAAGCTAGATCTGTCGGCAATACAAAGCATATAGTTCAGACCCTCATCCTCATAGAACTATTGTCCACAAAATTAATTAAACCTATAAATAACAAAGAGATGTGATTTTTTATGAATGCTTATTAATGTAATAACTGAATTAATGCCGAAACAATTTATTTATTCTTTTATGTATATAAAATGCACTGTAATTTATTTTTAAAATAATTACGAGTATGTACGAGTAGGTCATCATCAAAACAAAAATTAAATGTACATAATTTCAATAAATTGATTTACAAAGTAAGGTCCACGAGTACATGTTTATAGCAAGTGATATAACATATCTGATGTTTTATTAACAAAAATATTGAAATATTCATATCGAACAATTTCGCTTTATGGCCACTCTACTGCGGTGTCCACATAAATCGGTTGAAGGGAGTGTTACTATAAATTGCAAATATTGCGAAGAATTGAACTATGAACATTTGATAAACTTCTTGAACCTTGTCAATTTTATTCAGTCCAACAATGTTTTAAACTCATTGGTTTCATATAAAATTGACGTTTTTTTTTTAAATTGTATTGAGCTTATAAAATCAATCAAGCAACCAACTATTCCCACAAATCATTATTATTCTCTTTGATCTCGTGTAATTTTGTTTTGAAGACGATTTTCCTTGCCCACGCGACAATATCATTCATACTACTGTAACCATCAAGCAACCCATTATTCCCACGACTCGTCAATCGTTAAGCTGCACAGGATGGTTATTCAGCATGTACACTTGATAAACCCATTTCAATTCTCCTTGAACTAATATAATTTTCATTTGAAGATGATTTTCCTTTACTTATATTTTTATAAATGTATCGCAATTATTTGTCGAATTGTAAAATTGTTATAACTTATTGTTGTCTCATCAATGTATTTGTTTGTCTTTATCAATTTCTTATATTATTGTACTCGTACAATACTAAAACTCTTCCGGCCGTTTATTCAAATAAAGAAAATAGGAATAATATATAATTTGAAAATATTCAAAATATATAAATGTGACTATTTAAAATTAATATGAAAATATTAAAAAGAGTAACTTACCCTTGTAATTCCAATTTGATATATTATGAATTTGATTTTATGTCGGAACTGAAAAAAAAAAAAATTCATTAATTTTTCCATTCTCAATCATTGAAGACTTCTACAATATTTTAACACCTTCAAATATATATATATATATATATATATATATATATATATATATATATATATATATATATATATATATATATATATATATATATATATATATATATATATATATATATCTCACTCGACTTCCAATACTCGTAAAGTCTCATTTTTTAGCAAAAATTAAAGAATTCATCGACCTTCTAATATTTTACAATTATACAATTAGTGATGTCTTTACATGCTTTCACAATTTGCACAAATAAATAATCATTTTATAATACGATAACTTATTTTGGAAGTTCCGATAGCAAGAGCCCTAAGTATTAAGATAAAAAAACAGGTTAAGTCGTCTTTGAACGAATATATCAAAGACAAAATATATGCCACCAAACGGATGGACAATGCAAACTATCACATGTGCACCACCCTTAATCACGTTCAACAAAGAATTGAAAATATTTAACATTATTCAGAATACCTTTTCATCCTACTACTCCTTTGTCTCGTCTCCTTTCCATGTCCTTAAACGAATTCCTTTCCTACCATTATAAATAACTAGGATGTATTGCATTGTATTATACTTTTGTTGTATACAATATAAACTTGTGGGATCATTGTAACATGGCAATATCTTCCAACTTACCAGAAAGATGTTAAGGAGGCCTTAAGTGAAAATCAGATCAAATCCGAAAAAAAAAACTGACTACCAACGGCAATCGCACCAGCAGCCCCCAGGCTGGTAGACATGCGTCTTACCAACTAAGCCACAGATGATGCTGGTTGAATGATCAATGGGACCAGTATTCAGAGATTAAAGTAAGAGTTGAGATGACACGAAGTTGCTACTACAAAATATAATATAAGATCTCTGCAACAAGTATTTCACTCTCGACTTACATATGCGAATTTTGCTCCAAAACATATTTTCCATATTTCTTTCTAATGTTGAAGGATGAATCACTCAGACCACTATAAAACCTGGAAGCTTTTGAAATGTGCTCCTATCGAAGAATGCCGAGAGTCTCATGGGTTGACAAAGATCATAATAATGACATCCTGAAACGACTGAATAAAGATTGAAAATAGTGTTCACCGTTAAAAGGAAAAGATTTGAGTACTTTGAACAAGTAAGGAGAAAAATATAAGATACAACTGATATTATAAAAGAAAATTCACGGCAGAAGAAGTGTGGGAATAAGGCGCATCTTCTAGTTGAAGAACTTACGAGAGTGATTTTCATTCATGCGATAGTATTGCCAATACGTGCGATGATGAACTGAGAGTGCATACCTACTCCTGTAGTTCTATTGTAAAACCCGAAGGCTCGAATGAGCAAAAGGTGATGTTTTATTGAGGGGTACCATATGAATTAATGCATGACCAGATAGATTCCTTGATTTTTATAATTAAAATCTATCCATTTACCGATGTTTGTTACTAAACTACAATTACATCGTTTTAATAAAAAGATGAACCATTGAGTTCAACTTCATAACAATTCTTAAAACCCTTCGTTTTGTGGATATGGAGAAATGCTTCACAAGGTAAGGCCTCTGACGAAATAGTCTCATTCCTGAATCATAAATTTAACACATTTGTCATAAATACTAAAACACTCAGAGAAAATATTCACACTCCGAATTCACGTCCTTTTACATAAATATGATTATTATGTTTGTTCACACTTTGAAAAATAAAAGAAATACATGGAAATGTTCATTCAAATAAAAATTAATTCTAGTCGTATCCCGAGTTTTCATTTAAAAGTTAAATTGCATTCAAAATTGTTGAACCAAAAGTTTGTTAACAATGCAAGAAAACTTTTCTGTTACGAAACTTGAAAACGTGATTCACCTGTTATCAACGTTCTTGAAATTTAAATGTACCTTCTAAACACATCTGCTTAAACTTTTATAATTAAATTGGAAATAAAAATAATAAAAATATTATGTCAGGTGAATTATAGCACGTATCGAGATTGTAGCGCTACAAATGACTCGTAGATCAAATCACTGTCATTTATGATACACACTCGAGTAAGATTTGTTATTCATTACCCTTAACGTCCAAAAGTTGCCAGCCTTAATAAGATAGAGCGTGTATGGACGAACTCACGTATGGTCAGGCGACATGATACTTAAATTTGATACCATAACCCTCAGTAGTACAAGTATGTCAACTAGAGTCAATAGAAGTCTTTTTGTTTCGTTACAAATGTTAGAAATTAATTTGGCGCAGTTATCACGTTTCTTTCAAAATAAGGTTGTTCTAGAGCCTTTTATAGATAGAATTAATAAAGCCGGTGTCTGGCTGGGGCTGAACATGAATTTGAGTAAAACTAAGTTCAAGGTGTTTGGCCAGCAGGATCACGCAGGAGCACGTCTTACATTGAACGGTGCTGATATAGAGAGTGAAAAATTTTAAATGCCTCGGAAGTATCCTAGTGGAAAACCTCGACCTAGAAACCGAAGTCAAGTGCAGAATTGAATCATCTCGTGCGACTTTTAATAAAATGAGAAGCGTATTCTGCGATGATAATCTAAACTTGAAACTTCGACAACAGTTAGTCAAATGCTACGTTTGGTCAGTGTTATTGCATGGAGTGGAATCATGGACCCTCAAAGTACGGATACTACGGATACCCTGGACGGATATGGTCAGCAACACGAGGGTTCTTCAAAGAGCCAAAGTTGATAGATAGTTGCTGACTAATATTAGGTCCCCACATACGAAACCGGCGTTTTGCCGTACTGGCAACTTTGATCTCAAATATCTTCTCTTTGGTTAGGAATTTCAAATTCAAATCTATACAGCTATTTACTCAAGTATTTGTGTTTCGAAAATTATAATTAATTTGTTTTTTCCTCAATTGTTTTTTTTTTCTTTGCGTCACTCAGTTTACAAAATGGAAAACTTGAAATATCGCGTTATTTACGAGTACGAGTTCCACCGTGGCACCAGTGCTGCAGAAACGGCTCGAAGGATTAATGATGTGTATGGCGACGGTGCCGCAAAAGAAAACACAGTGCGTTTTTGGTTCCAACGTTTTCGTTCTGGAAATTTCGACCTGCAGAACAAGCCCTGTGGACGGCCGGAGACCAAAGTTGATAATGAAGAATTGAAGGCTATTGTGGAAGCGGATCCATCGCAAACCACGTCCGAGTTAGCTGCAGGCTGCGGTGTTAGTGATAAAACTGTTTTAATCCACTTGAAGCAAATTGGGAAGGTGAAAAAGCTTGAAAGGTGGGTACCTCACGAATTGAGTGAAGCAAATCAACAAACGCGCGTTGACTGCTGCGTTCCATTACTCAACCGGCACAATAATGAAGGGATTTTGAATCGAATCATTACCTGTGATGAAAAGTGGATCCTGTATGATAATCGGAAGCGCTCATCGCAATGGCTGAACCCTGCCGAACCAGCCAAACCATGCCCCAAGCGAAAATTGACTCCAAAAAAGTTACTTGTGAGCGTTTGGTGGACTAGTGCTGGTGTCGTTCACTACAGCTTTCTTAAATCTGGCCAGACGATTACGGCAGATGTCTATTGTCAGCAACTGCAAACCATGATGGAAAAGCTAGCTGCTAAACAACCGAGGCTTGTTAATCGCTCTAGGCCACTGCTGCTTCATGATAACGCTAGACCACACACTGCACAACAGACGGCTACCAAATTAGAAGAGCTTCAATTGGAATGTCTAAGACATCCACCGTACTCTCCGGACCTTGCCCCAACAGATTACTATTTTTTTCGAAATTTGGATAACTTCTTGCAAGGGAAAAAATTCAACTCCGATGGGGCAGTCCAAACCGACTTCAAAGATTTTATTGATTCCCGTCCGAATGGTTTTTTTAGTAAAGGGATCGATGAACTACCTATGAGATGGCAAAAGTGCATAGATAGCAATGGTACATACTTTGATTAAATAAATATATTATATTAAAAAAAAATCAACTTTATGTTCCTCCCAAACAAAACGCCAATTTCACATGTAAGGACCCAATATTAAAATCCGAAATGTGTCCTAATGGGTCATGTACTTAGAGGAGCAAAGTACAAATTACTGCACCTGATCATCCAAGGCAAAATAGAAGGCCGAAGAGGTGTTGGCAGGAGGCAAATCTCATGGCTCCGCAATATATGTGATTGGACTGGCATAAGGGGCGTTGGAGACCTTTTTCGGGCTGCCGGGGACAAAGATGTCTACTCTCAAGTGATATTCAACGTTGGAGGGACCGAACATGACACTAAGAAGAAGAGTAGGCTTTTTGACCCTTATAAAGCTATGACTGAATTCCAGCCTACGGGCTGGTAGTTATGCAAAAAACTTCCACTTACTATTGCTAGGATAAACGAGAGAAGCGGGACATCAAGCTCTAATGGGGGAATTTTGCCGTTAGAAAAATTACCACCTGACTCTGAACTGCCCTAGAGAAACCTCTTGACAGGTTCCGTACAGAAATTGGGAGAACCAAGAACAACATATGAAAAAGGGTAATGTTACTCGATGAATCAACTTTCTGTACGTGTGGTGAAGCACAGTCCACGCGACATTTGCTGCAGCGCCCGAGGAATCCGTTTTCTTCGACCGAAGACCAAACCTCTGTGCTGCATGCAGCACTTTCGTTATATAGTAAAATCTGACGGGTTTATCCTCGTATTGCAATAATTTACTAACATTCTTGGTTTTTTAAAGAAGCTTGAAATGAAAACCAGACCGTTTTTTTTATAATTATTACATTACTAACGGAATTTCAAACCTGAAATTTACGTTAGTACATAGTAGAAACACGGTAATTAGTGGAATAAAATAGTATTATCTTAAAATGTATACTTATCATTATTTTCTAATTAACAAACGTAACTCATTATATATTAAGGCCTATTTAGTTTACTACAGTTTTTACACCAAATTCTTGAACCATTAAACAACTTAAAATATTATTGTATTTATACGTGTATGTTTTTTAAGATAAATTTTATGTACGAGTACTTATATCAATAAGTATTTAAATTAAGTTATATGTTAATCTTCAACATGTAAAATACACTATTGTGTCTTGAATCAAATAAATAAAATTATATAGTTTAGTAATTAACGGAAAAGTCTGCACACTGTGTTAAGATGTAGAGCTTTACATCTTGAATTAAGGCTGCCTTAGTTTAAAACGGAAGTAAAATTAATACAAGCGCCACCGGATCTAAACAGGAAGCGCCTAAACTCTGTCTGGAGAGAGATGCGGACTACAGCATTGGAGATAAGTGGAAACTGTTGTAGCCTATTGTAAATCATTTGGATCGTTGAATACGGAAATAGGACAGACACCGTTTCTAATAAATTACCGCCTTTGTTAAAAAATAACATTCATAGTCAATTTCTCTCTTCTTGATCGCGTGCTTAATGCTGAGTGTTCTGTCCCTCGGCTGTGTCTTGAACTTGGTGTCCCACGTGTCTTCATCCTTACCGGTCCTGGAGCATGTCGAATACAGCGTTTAAAGAGTATTCTGCTAATTCCTCTATTGGGTCTGTCTATCTTGTAGGAGACCTTCCTCTTGCTTGTTTTTGCCTGTGTTAAGTTTTCCACCGTGATCATAAGCATCCAACATACTTGAAGTATTTAAAGATCGTTTTTTTTACATGTTGAAAATTCGTCACTGATTTTTTTGGTGGTAGAGACCAGTTGGTGCGACTTGAGGTTCATAGGAGACGGAGCATCCGCCTCAAACAACATATCTCAAAAGCATCTAATTGAGACCGATTAATCTTTATTTTCATCAACTTTGCCATGGTTGATTTCGTCATTTTAATTTGTTTTCGGATATCTACTTCGCACCCTCTATTCTTGGATATAACGTTATTTACAATAACATTTGTGCCAGAAGTTAAAGCCTCCACATGATCTTGTAAAAAGATTCATATACTGAAGAGGTTTTTAACATTGGACTTAACTCCTAAGAGAAAACAGAAATATATCACAAAGCTGTTTACAAAGTGTATATGAATTATGTATTAAACTCTTTTTTTTAATGTTTCTGTACTATAGTATCCTCTTAAAATTGTTGCCTTCGAACTATGCACACATGGTGACTATGGATGTAGCAGCCCAGAATACAACCCTTTCAGGACGTAATCTTTGCTACTATATCAATGGTTTACTCAAAATTGTTGTGTTCATTTATTTAAATTATTTGTTTCAGTATTGTGCGCTTTATAATTTAATTAAAGTGATACAAGACTTTGCTCTCTTTTCACATATCGATCCCCTCGGGGCAAATATATTCTAACTTCGTAAAATTCCATTTTCCGTCCATTGACAGCGAACCTAACATACATATATCTCACTTTGCCGCTAAATGTTTGTGCAGAACTTCAAATACGGACGTGGATATGCTCGCGTTTGGATGTGGAAAATTTTCTCAACAAAATGTATCATTTATTTCCTGTTTTTAGAAATTATTAAAATTTATTATAATAATAATTAATGGAGAAGATAAAAATTAGCCGGATGACTTCCGTGGTCTAGAAGAAAAACCTCACCATCGACTCTGAGGCTGTAAAGTTCCTGTCTGGTTTTTAATTTAAGGCCTCTTCAAAAAAAATTGAATAAAAGATAATGCCAAAGTGACAAATAAGTCATTTAGTTTATAGTGTTTATAATCTAAATGTAATTCAATGAAACAAAATTATAGCGCTCATAATTTGGGTAGGAGGTAACATAATACGAAAATTCTTGATTTTATACTTAAAGGAATTTGAATTCTTGATGGCACTTATTCAACGCGCGGTGCTTTTTGACATGTGCCATATTTGTTAATATGAAGATTCCTCGTCTTGACTTAATATTTGATTGTAGACTTATTATGAATGTAAATCATATCCTTGAGAAAACCATAAGAATTTTCTTCTTTATCTTCTCTACACTTTATCGTTTAGGATCGGATTCGCAGCACTACCAGGGTACTATTTTAGACAAATCTGTATTGGACTATCCGGGAATGACTTTCTGAGCCAGCTTGTCAGTTTTCGTCCATTCTACGCATGCCAAACCTACTTTACCGTCAATTCCACGCCCGCCTTGGACTTCATACTAGTTAAAATTGTATTCATAAGAATCATGAATCATAAAACATAAAAGGGAAAGTCAACTTTAAATGTAAAACGATGACCTAGTTGGCAAGATGTCTGTCTTCCGACCAGAAGCTTGCGGGTTCGATTGGCTTTGGAACACTTTTTTTTTAAATTTAGTCGGTTTTTCACTAAATGCCTTATAAATAAATATCTATCGACATATACTGAACACAAAGAAAGTATTGTAAACGATTCACTCGGGCGCTGTTATAGCTGACATGTGTGGTTTGTTCAATAATAAAGGGTTCAAGTCCTGATGTAGAACGCCCTTGATGAGACTGTGCTCTCTAAACGTCGCTTTATAAAATTGTCCTTTGAATAAATAAAAAGGCTAAGGAGCTTGAAAATCCATTATTTAACCATTATTTTCTCGTTCTACTTCTACCACGTATCCTAGCTCACGTTTGTATTGTACATTTGTTTAGTTAGTCTTTCATAACTGTCTCATTCAACATGTCCAAACCACCTCGTCGTTCTCTTTTCACCCTAATCAACATACTGACCTCCGTGGCCTGGTGGTAAGACACTTGTCTGCCGATCCGGAGGTTGCGGGTTCGATCCCCGCTGGAACCCAGATTTTTTTTAAATAGGATTCCAGTCTGGTTAACACTTAGGGCCTATAAAAACAGCTTTCTTGTTGGTTGGAAGAGATTGCGACATGGCAATAAACTCGCCAGGTTAAAAAAAACATATCGGTAAATAGCTCACATTCGTTTTTAATAGCTACATACCTTATTCTGACATAAATCGATACATCACACATATTCTTCTCAGTGTATGCATTACCACTACATTCACCTGGCTCTCTTAATTTATTTTCCCCTCTCATACTTAAATTTACCAAAAAAAAAACTGTAATGGACAATCATTTTGCTAGATGATGGTTTTACTCATGAAAATGCGACTTATGTTTTTTAGATTTACTTAAGTAGTTAAGAGAGCTAGAGGTTACTTAAGTAGTTTAGAGAGCTCATTCAAGAATCGTTAATCAAGTCACACAAATGTGTTTTCCGAAAAAAAATGGTGTTCCACAGGGTTCCTATTTGGGGCTAATATTGTTTTTATTATTATTACTGAGATATTTAATAACGAAATAATGAAAATTTTGTATTTGCCTATGACATCAAAATCTACAAAGAAATATCTAACATGAATGACTGATTCCTAAACAGAATATACTCGTATTTAAATAGTTTATAAAAAAATCATATAACATACTTCTCTGGTAAAAATTATTTTGAATTTAATATTCGGCAATATAGTCACTTTTTTACGTTAAAAAAACTGGAACTGATACAGCGAAAGTATAATATTTACGTTTTATAAACTTTTAACTGAGTTGGACATTGATGTATTGTTGTAAATGATGAGTGATACAATCTTGCCAGATAGAAGAAAAATGTTTGACGTCAAAAAATTATTTAAGGTTGTCAGCGCAAATTTTAATAGTCCGTAACGAACTCAGCTTGTCATGTTTCACATTTCTTGTAGGCCCAATCGGCAAAATGTTTGGTTCAATAGTCAATTGTTTGTAACCAACTATTTTAACAACTAGTTTATAGTATCGGTATCTAGCTAGATTGCATCGATTGAGCCATCAATATGGACATTGTATAGAATTTCATGTGACGAACTAATTACATGAGTCAAGTGAAGAAATCGTTTTTGCCGGGATGAATATATTGAATTGCATGGGTTTGTTTTGTTATTTGATCGGTTCGTTTTGTAATAGTTTTTTTTATATAGTATAACACTGCTTTTATAGCCCAATGTTTAATTTGATTATTTTTTTAAATATTTTATACCGTAAAGCTACTTTTTCCATTAAAATAAAATTACTATGTTCGACTATCAGTCTTCTAGAGCCAAAAGAAAAAAATAAAACATAAATAGAATACATCGACGAGTTTTCAAATACATGTTACTTTACCGAAAATATTGAAGTCAATAATTTGGTTGACTCGTATATTCAGAGCCGAGACAAGGGTGGGACCATCCCGGCACAGGCCCTAGACACGATATCTGAAGGGTGCTTAAATACATATATGCAGTATCTGCAAAATATGTGCAAGACGATAACAAATATAATGCTCTAAAATTATTGCAAATCATATCCCAATATTGGTATTGCACTCCGTTTATTGTTATATATGCCTGAGACAAAATCATCGTGTGAAAGAAATTTGATTGAGTTAAAAAAAATCAACTCTTATTTTAAATTATGGCGGAAAAATTGTGCGAGATGGCTTTTCTCTCTATTAAATGTTTGATTTCAAGCAAAATCAAATTTTATAAATCTGTTGATCATAAAATTGGATTTTATTTACCATTTTGATATCCTGAAAACTCGAAAATACCCAATTATATTTTAGTGGCATCTAAATTTATTTTCAACTGTTTATTAATGATATATTGTGAGCGAAAGCAGCGGTACGTCCCCAACTTTTATATTCATTCAAGACTGGAAAAGTATTTTTTTCATTAAAAAATGGCAATTTTTAAAGAGGATAAAACAGCAACAATTATATCCATTGTCAAAAGTGTTAACAAAACATTATCACCTTATTGTGCGCCAAAATACCTCAGCCCAGCTCTGAGATTACTGGAAGGTTCTTTATTATAAAATAATGAATTCATATCAAACATTTCCAGTAAAAAAAATTTACTCATACCATCTAAATAGACTGTAGTGAAAATGGTAAAGAGAATTTTTAAACCAGATCTACTCGCGAATTTGTGAAATTTGATAGCGTACACGATCTATATGCAGAATTCAAAGCTCACGTCAAAGGAGAGATAGGAGTAAGTTCAAAGGCTTTGTGAAGGCACTAATTTAAATTTCGATTTTCCTATCAAAACTGCATTCAAACGACAAATAATCGACAAAGCTTTATACTCGAAGGATAATATTTCAAATTTGTTACATGGCAAGCCAAAGAAATCCAATGAATATGAAATTTCACATCTCCTTTCAAATAATAGCTGAGATACGAAAGATATTGAAAGGTGTGTAGCGATTGGACACGAAGTCAATGGAGAACTAAAATATTGATGTGAAAAAAAAATACACTTTTATATAATTTTGAGAGTTTATGTTAAACACATTAATTATATTTTAGAATGTTTAACAATAAATAACTTTGTTATTCCATAAATAAGGTTGATTAGAGTTACACGTATTTCTATATCCTATTCCGAGGCTCTTTTCAGGTGGACTGGGAAAGTAAATAGAAACACAAATAACAAAGTATTTTTTATTTAATATTCATATTCTAATATGGAGCTTCATAAAGTTAAAGCTTTGACAAATTCAGTCGATCGAATCCAAGACACAATAGTATATCAGTAGTCTGTTTGTTGACACCAAGAACAATTTAATATAATAATTATTTGATTAATTTAATTATATGAAATGATTTTTTTACAAAAAACCGAAAATTTCGTGCAATTGGACATATTTAAAGTTACATTTAAGTGTTTGATGTTCATGATACGTTCGAAGATTTTCACGGCTGTTTTAAATTAAATATTTTTCGCAGTTGTTGCTGTATTGAGTTGGGCTTAAATGATGGTCAATACTTCGTTAAAAGGCACTGCACTCTTTATTCTCACGTTAAAAAAATTTGAAACTGATAAATAACTAACAAAACAATATAAATATTTACGCTTCATCAAAAAGGTAATCGAAATGTATAAATACCCAATAACATCAACCGAGATGACGGAATATACCTTTTCCGATTTCGGAAAGCTACAGACAACGACACATGTAGGTAAATTTAATATTACTCTATAGGTGCACGACACGCCATGAGTTCTGCGTTAATTGCCACGAGCAAGTGCACGATAGCGGTTAGCTGAGCGTGCCAAAAATGTGTTCACGTTACGGTGGAGAGTGCGGATAGTAAGATGGGTGTATTTTGCATGCTTACTATGTGTGGTTACATTTCTTTAAATCGTCCAGCAAAAAAAAAGGCTTCAATACCTTCGAAACGTTGGCCACCATTTAATTCAATCAAATGAGGCAACAACTCCCAAAAAATATACAATATACAAACTTACACAATTTTCTTTTGAAACACCAATATTCAAGGTAATATCACGTTGAAGGAAATGTTTGTGTCTCATCGAATCTACATTTATTTTTCTACAAATAAGAGATTGCAGTAAATTCAGGAAGAAATGTGGCTGTCACAAAATATAAGCCAATGTTTGTGACAGAAACACTAAATGGATACATATTCTATGATTTCCTTACATGCATGAGATTGATTTCTGCCTGAATTGTATTCCATTATTCAATTGAAATATGTTTATATTGTATAATATTTTATAATAAACATTTTTATACTATTTTTCCCATTTTCAATATGTGAAGACTTCCTTTATACATTGTAAAATACTGATTTCATTGCTGTTATAAATTGAATGTGTTTTATTTCTGTTATAAATTCACACAAATTATATAATATATTTGTTTAATATCAATGTAAAACAATGTGAAAAGCTCTTCATTTCTGTATATAGAAAATAAATTCACAAGGTAAGGCCTGTGATGAAGCGATACCTTAATTAAAAATTGTATATATTGTCCTAAATACTAAACAATCTTAAATAATAAAATCCAAACATATCATATACACAATTTCCCAACCGCACCATAATCTCAACAACATAATCAAAATCATAACTAACAACTCCTCATTGCACGCTCTACATTCGCATCAGTCATTGAGTCACATACCTATATGGAGTCCGTCAAAGTTCATCCCTCCTCAAATAGTTATTAAGTTTATTTGATTCAAAGGAACGGTTTACTTTGATTTGTAATCGAGTCTCAAAAAATGCTTTTTTTTGTATCATTTTTTTAATTTCTACATTGGCTAAGCTTGGTCATTTCCTTGTAGTTAATTCCTCGAGGCTTTGATATTGGTCGACCTGATCTCCAAACAAAACAAACACATTCAGATATCTTTAACTTCTGTCTTAGCGCCCTAAAATTTTAAAGTTACCACGGTTATACTTGTTCGAGTATATTCACTTCTTCGTCACGCCTCAATTTTGAGACCCGCAATAACACAATAATTAACCATCCCTTTTTAGTACAGGTGATATTTTTTTCTTCTATAGCGCCTCCTGAAAAAAACGCCCTGCTCTATTTATGCTTAATCTCAGGTCCTTCTGCCATTGAAACTTGCAGGCAGAACTCACTTCTCAATGAGGTGCGGGGCCACGCGGTAACGCGCTGGACTTCCGTGCGGAAGGTCATTGGTTCGATCCCCGTGCTATGCTACTCCCCTCGAACGACACAGGCATTTCTTCCGCCTAGTGTTCGTGGGTATAAGGATACCTATGACTTCGGTCATATCTATTCTTAAAAAAAAATGTTGTCTCCATACATGCTAAGTATATATAGATTGAAAGCAAAGAAACAGGTGCCTCAAGGCCTAATTTTAAAATTTATTGATTAAATTTATCGTTACATTTATCGTTCAATCTCAAATATATTTTGCTCATACAAACTCACATTGAAACATATCTATGAGATATTCACTTAATTTGTGTAAACCAAATATAGTAAGAAATTTTGTCTCCGAGTTTAATTTAAATTCTTTAGCAGTCTGTGCGTACAATACATTAAACGACACGTGCCGTTTCCCTTCAAGTTAAAACTCAACATGTTCTTACTGAAAACTTCAATAATTTAACAATATTTTTCACAATATCGGCGTAAAACCAGTTTTGAGTTAACATAATCAAACTTACAAAAGCCCTCGTGCAAATTAACAACATTATGCAGAAAAATGTCAACCCATTTGCGTGTAATGTCAGGCAAAACGACTCACCCGATAAAACCACACAGAGTTGAATTAGCTTGTATGAAAAGCATTATTCAACGACAGGATTTCACGTAAGGGTAAGTTTTTGAAAAATATCTCCCGTTTATTCTTTGACATCGTGTGGAGAAACAACGTGACATCGCTTGAAAGGAATTCTCAGCAGGCATTTGGTAATAATTTACCGACAAGACTTAAGGTGGCATTATACAATACCTTGTCAACTAAGTTAAGAATTCCCCTTTCACCGAGGCAGATTTCGCCTGAAAAGTTCGACGTGGTAAAGTAAAATTGAAACTTTTCTGCGAATTAATAAAACGAACATTTTTTGCTGTTCATTTTGGATTTTTTGTTCAAATTAAAATAAAACGTTATTTCTCAGTTGGAGACTTCTTTTTCTTTCAAATGGTACTAAACCACAGAAATGAAAAAAATATTCATTAATGTAACTTGAAAACAATTTATTTAAAAAAAAATTGGTACCATCATTTCAAGATACAATGTATCATAATTCCTTTCTATTATAGTAATAACAAAAACAATTTTACAAAATAATTTAGATAAAATTTAATTATATGAAATAAGTATAAATAAAAACTACAATTTCTTACAATAAGACCAGTTTAATGTAACACTTAAATGTTATATAAGATTGGGAAAAAAAATCTTGCTGTTTTCCATAAGTTTCAATTATTTTTTAAGTTTCGCTCTTTTTACATCTATACAACCTTTTCATACAACTTTTACAACTTTTCTGACTTCTTACAAATCCCTTCTCCAAAGTTTGTATTTACATGATCCAATCACACTTTTATTAGTCTTCCTGTACCACACCTTCTACGATATAGCCACCTTTTGAAATATTAAACTACTCAGTCAAGGTTCAAATTCCCTCTAATACATGCTATATTTTCAGTAAATAATGACTCAATACCACGTTTTAATGACCCTTCGACACCATATTCGAGTGTCTTATTACACTGAATATTTTCGAGGCCATAAAGTGGTCATATGCTTGTTTCAAGACCACAAATGTGCAATATACCTTTTTATTTTTTCTGTACATTTTTCCACACGCATACGCAAAGAAAACCTGATTTACGCATCGTCTTCCGCTTAAAAAAGTAACTTTTCCACTTAAAAAAGCAATTCTTCCGAAAAGTTTACTTTATATACATAGTAAACTAATGACTGTTCGTTTGGTTCTGCATTCTTGCACCCTTATAATAAAAGAACTTATCACTGCACTCCAATTATAGCATGTCGGTGTGTAGTGAGATTCCAACATTTGTTGATAAACTGTCTCAGCAACTTGATCATTCCCTAGCCCCCCACACATTCTTGCACCCTTATCATAAGAGAACTTATCATCGCACTCCAATAATAGCATTTCGGTGTGTAGTCAGATCCCAACATTTGTTGATTAACTGTCTCAGCAACTTGTACTTTCCGTAACCCCCACACATTATTAATTCTGTGTTCACGTCATTACAATCTGACGCTCTTTAATTTTTCACGTCTTTTGGAACCATTTGTATTTCTTCTAGATTAATCTCATTTACATTTTCATTACATTTTATAAACGTTTGTCATTCTCAAATGTACTTACTAACCGACTATCACCACGCTCGTACACATCTTCGAAATATTTCTTCTATAGAGTGGCGCAACAAGAACTGCATTTTAAAACTTTAATTGAGTTCTGCATTCGTGTACCGCGGCATGATTAATTAATAGATTATGTTGATGATGCATGTCCATTATAAATATTATACGTTGGACAGCTAAAAAATGGTGGCAAATTTAAAATTGTAGTTCTTGTAGCGCAACTCCATGAAATAATACCTTCGGTCAATGGAAATCGATAACGTGACATGATTAAATGTTTTGCCATCAATTAAACGATTTGGACATGGAAAACATGTAGTTCCAGTAGTATAGGGCTACTTGTCATACTGCTGATGAAACAATGTATTTATTGTAGGAAAAGTTCTCCGACTGTGTAATTTATCGTCGTGGAAATGTGAATTGGCCGCCACGATCGTGTGATTTAACCCCTTTAGATTTTTTTCTCTGTGGTTATGTTAAATCTCAAGTGTACGCCAAGAATCTAAAAACCATCGATGACCTTATGGTAAATCCAATATCACTCGTGTTATTGCAGATATACGTAACCATTTATGAGAATCCGTTATTGAAAATTTTGCTCAGAGTCGTAACAGGAGCCGAGGTGGCCATTTGACCGATATAATTTTTTACACATAATTCATATGCGCACTCATTACATTGTAATCAATAAACATGAACATTGAAAAAAACTTGTTTTTTTTTTCATTCATTCAAATTGTAGTTCTTGTTGCGTCACCCTTTATCTTGAGTAAATCATATCTTCTGAAAAATTTCTTTCATTTCTATGTTTGATTCCACTCATATAATTTGTATTACAGTATTTATTCAGTTTTTATCCCTCCTTTTTATATGTCAAAGCATTGGGAAAAATCACGTCATTGGGAAAAATCATTTTTGAAAATTGCGATTGATGAATTGACAAAATCAGTACTAGCAAGCCATTAATTAACTTTTTAATCTGCAATAACACACATTGTCATATCTTTCTCAATTTTTTATATGCATTATGTTTTAGCAAGAATACTTGAAAATGTTCTGACCTTGTTCTAATCTCTGTTGATAAATGAATATCAAAAAAAAATATCAGGAAGAAGATTTTTTCAATAATAACGAGGAAACAGCTTTTTTCTTATAATAAAAGATAAAAGAGTGAATATTAAACTGACAGGGCACGTAAAAATGGGAATCCTTCGTCATTCTGATGAAGCATATGAAATTTTCAAGGATTGCTTTAGAAACTCGCTTGAGTAAGATGTTTCCAACTTTTTTCTTTTATTGACATAACTAACTTAGTTATTTATTTATTTAATTATTTACAGCAGGTTGTTGCCAGATGGTAAATTTTTTCAACCGATCAACAGTGGTTTTACAAAGTTTGAGTTCAAGGTGGAGGATTTACATTTTCGATAAAGAGAAAATATATATATACGTACATACCATCAAGCCATACATAGTGCCAGAATTTCCTGTCTTGATACATATATTTCCCCTCCTCCACATTCATACACTTCTCATACGATTCCTGCGATTCCTCTGACATTTAACGTTTCCTTCTTTCAAAATATCATTAATTTGATCCAACTATTCACTCCACGGTCATCTACCATTCCCTCTTCTCACATTCACATTGCATATTTGTTTTATTAGTCTTTCTTTATCTGTTCATTCCACATACTCAAACTATTTCTAAGTGTTCTTCTTCATCTCACACAACACATCAGTCTTATGTACAATATCTCGGAATCATTTCATCTCTGTATATTATTTTCAGGTTGTATATTCCCATAACATATATTATTTTCCGTGAACGTATTTCGTACACGATTCTTTTCTGTATTTTTTATGTCCACGTTTCATTCCCATGCGTCAAAGTTGTTGCTAAAATACTGTTGTGAACTATCATCTTAGCTGATTTTAATGTTTTATGGTTCAAGTTTATATGTTTTGGTGGCCCAATGACTTTGTTTCCTATCTCTACATGCCATTCAATATCTCTCTTAACTTTTCTATTATCTGAGTATAAGCAGAATTCCTCAAATATTTTATTGTTCACCTATACGTTATTATATTTTTCACGCTTTAACTTAACATGCAATAAAAAATAACAAAAAAATATATATCACAGTCATTGATGGCTGGAAGAAAAACAGTGTAATTGGAAAGCAGAATAATGAAAAACTACACTGAGATCAGAGGGCTCATATTTGACAGTGGCAAAATTGCACGTATACTATTGTATTTTATAGTCCACTTTACGTAAAAGTTTTGGCTTTCAAAAGTAACACTTTTAATTCTACCTCTTTCGTTTTATTTTTTTCTTTTCAAAATATAAACATCAATACAACCGTGTTCTTTGAAACTCCAATATTAACCTATTAAGGGCATGTTTTTTAAACATTTCATATACATTTTCGGAAATATTTTTCTTCCGCGACTCGCGATAATTTCCATAGAAATCGTATAAACATGCTAATTTGTAACATTTGCAATTAAAATAAATGTCTGAATATAAAAAAAACTTTAGCAGTATCGCGATGATGATAAAAAAAAAACCTCGCTTCAGGCGCCTAACGCGGTGGAATATCCTTACACGAAAAAGAAAAAAATAAGTATAAAAAGACAGAAATTATTTATCCCTTCAAAATATAACTGTTTCTAAGCGCAAAATTAAACACCTCTTAATATCAGGCAGAATCTTCGGTGAGAAATGGGTAAAATATTTTTTTTACAAGAAACATTTTGAAATTACATTAGAGGTATAATAACACACGCATACATACCATCACGCCGTATTTTTGTCAGGATAAACAGAGAAAAGAGAGCGCCAGACTTTCCTATTGTGACATACTGTTTGTTCTAATTGAAAAAAACGAACAATGGTAGTGGTTTTAGTTCAGTTAAAATTAACCAATAAACAATCGATTGACACTAAGTCGACCAATCAATGAGGATTGGATGAGTCAGATTACTGATATGGTTGTCGAACGGATCTAATGTTAAATTCATTCACCTTAACTTCTTGATGATTTTTTACATTACTTCCTCTCAAAATACGAGTACTATCAAGTTTCTTATTTTTCCTTGGTCTTCCTAATTCACGTCTTCGACGCACATTCGCATTTATTTTGTTAAACTTTCTTCATTCATTCGTTCCATATCCCCAAACCATCTTAGAGTGCTATTTTTCATCTTACTCAATACGTCAGCATTAAGATCACATTTATCCATCATCACTTCAAATCGTTTTCGGTCATATATTGTAATTGCAGTATTATAATTCAATGCACGCATTTCTACAGTATTTATTCAGCTCTTATCGATAGTTTTCCACGTCCACGTTTCAATCCTACGACTATATATCAAAGTTGACACCAAAATATTGTTGTGGAATCTCATCTTAGCAGATTTTAATACTGTACTGTTCGAGTACATATGTTTTAGCGCCCCATGCTAGAATGTTCCTTTTTCATTTCTCTGAGTTCATTATTCATCCTCTTCAATTTGCATTGCAATTTAAAATACGTTTTTCATACAAAACTTGTGAAATATTCGAGAAACCTACAAATAAATTATTTTGTAGAAACAATGATGTACCTTCTTTTCCTCATGGGATATACATACGGAAAATATAAATAAATTGTTTTGAAAGGAGCATTAAAAGAACGGTTGGGACATGGAACAAAGTTAAACGGAGCACTTGATATGAGATAAAAAAACTGCGCTCTATCAAAAGTAGCAAAAATGACTATTCATAATAGTGTGTTGGTGCCCAGTTTGACGCATATAAGTGAAACTTGAACGTGGCAGAAGAATAAAACTAATGCTGTTTAGATACGTGCAATAAAAATGCTGTAATTGTATGAAAGAACTTAAAAAGTGAATTTATGTGTTAAATAATATTAAGAAAGGAACTTTAAGATGGTTTGGACTCGTCGAGAGAAGCAATGCCTAAACGAGTATACAGGTCATAAGAGAATAATGCGCGTCGAAAAATTGCGTTGGCAATAAACGTTTGTCTTCCGATCCGGAGGTTGCGGGTTCAATCTCCGCTGGAATCTAGATTTTTTAAAATGGAATTCCAGTCTGGTTTTTACTTAGGGCCCATTATAACTTATTTCTGGCTGGTTGTAAGAGATTTCCACATGGCAATAAACTCGCCAGGTGAAATTAAATCGTTGGCAATAAACCAAGTCAACATTTCGTACTTCACCAAATAAAAGGGAAATATAATCCAATATAACATTTATGTCTCATTTCAAGTAGCTAGAAAGTCTATATTTATTACAAAATGTAAAATGTATTGTATAACAGAGTTGTCACATAATCCCTCTTATCAAGATGTGAACAAAGCTATAATTGAAAGAGACACTGTCGTAACCCTGCAATAGATGTAGTCGAGAACGGTCATGACGTACGTAGGAATAATGGATGTTTATTTAAGTGCAACTGCTTGCACACATTATAGTCTAGCACAAGAAACTATCTACAGTCAACTATGCCACGAACACGAGAAACTACTTACCTAACAATATTTATAAAAAAAGTAATATTCGGCAGATAATTTATGGAATTTATTTTGTTCGAGAAAAAGTTGACTTTAATCTCTAAAAACCTCCTAGTACCATACTTCTCATATTTTACCTTCAGGGTTACTTGTGATGTAACAAAGGTTGACACGGAAAGTATAATCAAATATTACAGACTAACACTTTAAGAGGTACTAAGGCAGTGGTTTCTAAAACAGGTTGTTCCTACACAAAAAGGGTTTCGCAAAAGTAGATCAAAAGGCAACAAAGTTCTCTTCTGACTTATCTAATTGAAATATTTAAATTTAATGTTATTCCGTGTATGGAAGAATATGGTGGAAAATTATAGAAAATAATTTATATAGGATTTGCATTCATTTTCGTCACAAAAACGCTTACAAATTGTTAAATTAGACCTTAGCCACCGACTTCCTATCCTTTTCAACAATTTTGAGTCAAAATACCCTTGAAGAGAAACGGTTATCCAAATGACACTCTATATGTTTTCCTTTAATTAATGTCAATATTTTTAAATACATTTTCAGGTACGATATAGGTCAGGACTCTAGAGATCGTTTGGGTATGCATTATGGAATGAATGAATGAGTGACAAAAGACTAATAAAACAAATATGCAGTGCAAATATGGGTGAAAGGTGTAGTAAAACAGCATAGTTGGACCAAGTGAATAATGTTGTGATAGAAGGAAATATCATTCTACCACAAAAATACTTAAGTAGGTACACACTTTAATGTATAGAATTGAATCGTGAATTTGGAAAAAGACTGAAAAATGTCTAAAAATGCTGTTGAAATTCATGCATAACGAATAATACATTGAAAGACGATATGTGATAGTAAACAGCAAGAGTTATGTAATTTTGGAATGAATATAAACTTATGGCTGATGAATTAAGTAGGATGAAGAAAATCACTCTAAGATAGTTTACATGTGTAGAATTAATTAATTAAAAAAAAACAACAAAACAAATATACAGTGTAAGTTTTTTGAGGCACGAAAGTCTGGTAAAAATAAAATGGGGTGATGGTA
Source organism: Odontocerum albicorne (assembly GCA_949825065.1). Classification (NCBI taxonomy): domain Eukaryota; kingdom Metazoa; phylum Arthropoda; class Insecta; order Trichoptera; family Odontoceridae; genus Odontocerum; species Odontocerum albicorne. Next base: position 28,588,960 of record OX463850.1, read on the forward strand.
TGTGTAAATAAAAAAAAACTGAGCCATTTTTCCATATCGAGACCGTCAGAAAGGGTAACAACCACGAATTGAAAAGAGAAGTTTCTATCAAGAATTCAGGCTTCGAACAATTCATTATATTCCGTTTCCATATACGACAGCGCCCTCCCTCAGAATATTGTCATGGAGTGTGAATGATAGATAACATAATAAATATTATTCAGCATAAAATATTATCAAAAGATTATAAATTTTTTAACCTCTATTTAATAAAGCTTTAAAGTGAATTTAAAAAAGTATTGAATATATTCTCTGAAATAGAGATTTCAATATCAAATTAAGAATGTTCATTATACGATGTTTCAATGCTTCTTTATGGCGTAGAGACTTAGACACTCGCCCAAGTCACCACAAAATGAAGATAAGCATTTGAAATGGGGTGCTACAGAAGAATATTAAAGATTTCGTGAGTTTGCAAAGTGCGCAACGAAGAGGTCCTCAAACACATAAAAAATTTAAAGAAGTTCTCACTTGCATTAAGAGGAGAAAATTGAAATACTTTGGACATTTCATGACAGGAAAAAATACGAAAACATCCAAGTCATATCGCAGGGAAGATACAAGGAAAACGAAGGGTAGGAAGAAAAAGGAATTCCTGGCTGAAGAACCTAAGAAATTTGTTCCACTGTAACACGGGGACATTGTTCAGAGCAGCTGCAGATAAAATTTAAAAAAAAACATGATGATTGACAACCTCCTACGTGGATGGGAAAGTTAAGAAAAAGAAAAAAATCATCTGGAGACAACGAGTATACTCGTATTGTATTTTACACTTACAGTATAGCCTGGTGGGTTTATTGCGATTTGGCAATATCTTCCAACCAATGAAAAAAATATTAAAGAGGCGTTAAGAAAAAAATCAGAATCCCTTTCAGAAAATGGGTATTCAGGAGAATCGACCTTCGACCCGCAGATTGTAAGAAAGCCGTCTTTCCAACAACCCACGAAGGTCGATTGAAGAATGCTAAGATAGTTAAAATTAGTATTCAAAAACTGTTTGAAATATGAAGAGGCAAGTGGGAAGAATATAATAAGTGATAAGCTCATTTTTTTCGAAAGCGATCACATGTGTACCATATTATCAAACAAAGAATAAACTTGAGCGCCGATCCGTGGATCGAACTGGATTAGGCGTTTCATGTGTTTCTGTCAGAATGAAAAGAGATCAATAACAATACGTACTATATGAAGTGCATGGTTGCGTGGTAACGAATTGGATTTCCGTGCGGAAGATCGTCGGTTCGAACCCCACGCTGTGCTACCCCCCTCGAATGATACAGATTTTTTTCCCGTCTAGTATTCGGGAATATAATGATACCTATGACTTCGTGCTCCGATCGTCTCACTTCAGAATGCCATCGGATCCAGTACAGCGGTGTGGTCGGTGAGTTTGCTGGTGTGCAAGGGCTCACTCATTTAATTAAAAAAAGAAGTAAGAAACAAAACTCCACGGCACAGCTTTGCTTTCCAACTGAATTGACGTTGGAGTGGAGAGGGGATCTTCAGCTACGAGGCCCAACAATGACCTACTATAAGCTCATAATAAATTTGAAGATTTATTTATCTTCCGAGTATTGAAGATGACAAAGACTTGAAACATGCAGAAAAAAATCCTAACGTACTAGGAGCTGGTTGTTAGAAAAAATAACGAAAGTCTGGAGAAGCTGATGGTCGCGGAGGCAGATAAGGAAAGGTGGGCTAGAGAAAGCTGTCTGATAAGATGGACGGATCAAATAAAATAATTAACTCGATGCTCTTTATCGATGCCAATTTCATTGACAGAAAGGTTTCAAGTAAAATAATACAAGAATAATCAGAGCTTTACTCCCTTTTATTCGAATATATTTTGTCATAAAAAGGCCAAAGAAACTTTTACAAAATTTGTTTATTAGTCTATTCCTTGAGGATATAAACAAAGAGATTGTTAGAACCCACTGCCTTTCTAATTTTCATACAATTTATTACGTTATATATTTCATCAACGAGGAAATCTGGGATGTGTTAAATATTATGAAGGTCACATAAGTAAATTTTATTAACAGCTTGTGTTGGTATTGTATATGTGGTAGTACCACAAACTGGTGATTCAAAACCGGGAGGAATGGGGACAGGTGATGCGACGAGTTCAAGACATAACAGAGGACCACGACACTCAGCATTGAGCAGGGGATGAAGAAGAAGATATGAGTTATATATACTTGAGGTCAGTATATAACATATCTGCCTATGTACATCTTATAATATGCTATAGAACGAAACAAGTCGCCAATCAATGGAGCTCTAAGATCAGCCCCAATGCAAAAGGTTTATAGATAATTTTATCAAATATCTACTGTAATATTGTATGTAGAAGTGAAAACACAAATAGATTTATGATCCCAAAGCACTTTATTTATAATTAAACATTAACACATAAAAATGAAGTAACGCGTAAATTTTGTGACCCTCTTTAAGGCTCTCCGGATTCCTGAAGAGCCAAAACTCAAAGCTTGAGGATATGTATACAGTCGTCCGAGAGCCTGTTTGTGAGATACCACGTACTGTAGGCTATATTAAGATATATTAATCGGCTACGCATACACGTGGTTAGATTGAAAGGAAACCTCCTAAGATGGAGGCTTAGAGCAGAGAACTATGTACTCGTATGTGTAGCGACATTCAATCAATATCTCACCTGACGGTTAGCTTATGCCCTGTGAAGTGATCAGATGGAAAGCTCCAATGGTATCATAGTTATATCTTTATGGGCTGATAGATTATAGATCTATACTCGTAATATCTACACGATTACTAGAAAAAATAGATTATATTTGCCAAAGATTGAAATCAGAATCATCTTTAAAAAAAAAAGGAAAACACTTATCTAAGATTACGGAACTGATGTTTCATATTTCAACACATTTTCAACTCCCTTAGATATAAAATAAAAAAACTTAAAAATTATTGAATCATTTTTTAATAAGCTGATGTTTCTTAAAATTTTCAGAAGTGATTCAAACAGGTGAAGGTTATTTGATATTATATTCATAAAATATAGTTTGTGAACATATTGAAAATGTACAGTGATCTGATTACATGTATTGATTCAGTAAAAGTTTCTCTGTCTATTTTTCACATTGAGGTTATTTAACATCAGTCTGGTTTTACTTCTTAGTCACTCCTTTAACTCTGAGAATCGTCATCACTATGGTTATCAACCACCCCTCTCCAATAACAACAAGATATCTCTTGTCCTATGTAGTACCTCCTGAAATGAGCACCCAGCTGATTATGTCACCTTATCACCCCCTCGGATAGGTGCTCAGCTTCTACCCTTTTCTTAAACTTTTTTTATTAAAACTTTTTATTATATTCATATTATTTCCAAAATTAGTTTTAGTTAAGATGCGTCCTTAAAAAAATATTTTATATTCATACTTTTAAAATCAATTACAGATGTATAATTATAAATCGATGAAAATGCCATTTTGAATGACAGACTTGTATTAAAGATAAACAATATTTATCTCTCATTGTCGAGAATGTATTGAAAAATAATTCTTTCATAACTTTGTATCATAATAATATTTTCTCTTTTCGTGATCTTTACAGAAAGTTTCGCCAGTGACTAATGTTACTTTTATTGTTTGGAAGAAATCTTTTCTTGTTTTACTAAGCAAACTTAAGGTAAGAGAAAGAAAGAAAAATAAATGTAACCTTAAGGCAGTGCCGCCGCTCCCACGTGTACAATGTGTGCGAGTCACGCAGATGACCGATCACAAGGGCAGCTGATAATTCCTTCAATGGAATGTTATAGTCAGAAAAAAGGAGGGTCTCACTTAGAGGTGGAATAAAAATACTTATTTAAGTTTATATTTTATTTTAAACAATCTTATATAAATCTAGTTACATATTATTACAAATTTTCAATCACAGGATACTTAAAAAGCAACACTAATGGGGAAACTATACAAATTAATTAGTATCGTCCCACCTGAAATCCGCAAAAGTCTTGCAATTGACATAGAAAGATTAAAATAAGTCTAGGGCTTAGGACAACCCCTTATATGATCACCAGCCAGCAATAGCAATATCGAGATTGAAATCTAGGATTCCATGAAGAGAGCGCAAGAACTGACAATTCCCCCGGAGAAAGAGCGTTTTTTGAAGTGGAAAGAAAAAACCCCTGACGACTGGAGGAACTCTTGGAAAAGATAGCGCCTGAAGATCAACTGCCTTGAACTAATTGGAGATCAGTGAATAGACTCCAAGGAGTGACTCGATGTAAGGTGAACATGCTAAATATAATTTCTTAAATAAAAGTAGCACTGAATGTGATTGTAAGGATATAAATTAATCAAAACACATTTAATTGGTCCGATCCTCCGGACTACATGCTCTGGGTATGGCTTGATTAATACGAATTATAAGGCGACCTCCAACTGGAAATACGTGACATAAATGATCATTGATTGTCCGGACACGAAAATGAATAAATCACAGCATATTTCTTTCACCTTATTGTAAACATAATATTAAAAAAGGTTTATTATCTTTGTGAGCAAAAAATTGTACATTTGAAAAGTTTTAAGAATTGTAAATACTCACTTTACTATAAATAACATGAAACTAACGTTAAAAGATTAAAACTATAAATTGAATACTGGTTAATGGTCAAAACTTATTTTTAAGGGTATATTTTGAACAAAAAATGAGCCAAATGTAATTCACTTGACTTATTATCTTTCACTATAGTTTTTCACATATCACTTAACACATTTCAACACATAATGTGTCCTTTTCACCAACCTGAGGAGTACGCAATGTGTGTTGAAATAAAACGATAAAAATATAGTGGAAAAATACAAAGGCACGTATTTTATGTTTATTTCATTAATAATAGATTACGACAGAGTGGCGTTTGAACAATTTACACAAATTTAAAACTGTACTTATTGAAATTATGGTACCTCATTTTAGTTTTTAAGTTATAAGAAAACTGAAGAAAGAACTGATTATCAATCTATGAAAAGTAAATTTTTTGAGAGTTTTTGAGAAAGCCAGTTGTATAAAAATGATGCAGTAACGAGTACTTCTAAATGATCAATGTTTGTTTTTAAACTTGGATACGTCATTTCCTGTTTTTCATAAAAACATCACGCGAAAAGCAAATATATGGTCCCAGCTTGTACGATATAAATTTATAAAAACGTAATTTTTTTAAATTTAAGTGTGGTGCAATCGAAGAAAGCTACCAAACATCACTTGCATAAAGACTTAGTAACTTACCGAAGGCAGCCTCCTAGTTGGCAGCCGCCTAGTTGGTAAGACGCCTGTCTCCCAGCCCGAAGGTTGTGGGTTCAAATCCCGCTGTTTTAAAAAAGGATTCCAGTCTGATTTTCACTTAAGACCCTTACATATTTCTGGTTGGTTGGAAGAGATTGTCATATGGTAATAAGCACGCAGTGCAATACAATGTAATTATGAAATAGAAGCTGAGACAAGAAGCACGTATTGTTATGTTATTTTTTTAAAGTATGTTGATATTATAAGAGTCTTTTCAATTTAAATCTTGAGCAAGGTACAAAAGCTTTTATTTTACATAAATTGAAAAGTAATGTGATTTCAGAGTTTCTTTTATGATAAAATAAACAAGCTTATGAAAATTTCGTCAAGACGTAATAACATATTTTCGCATAAAACAGAAACGATATTAGCCTTTTCACGAAAATGGGCGGCATTACCTCTATAGTCGATCCTCCTTCAAGGATTCTAACGAAAAATTATCGAGAATAGATTCCAATCTTTAGTTAGACATATATAAGGTTATGTGTCAAAGAAGTTCGGACCATTTTGCAAATCAATATTAAGGTACAGGCATCCCCTTTACTAACGACACATTTGGTTCCAAACCAATGGTGTGCATAAATTATTTTGTAATTACATATAGTACTCGTAATAGTCATATTGTCGTGTAATGAGTAAAAGGGAAGAATCTATTTTGTAATTACATATAGTACTCGTAATAGTCATATTGTCATGTAATGAGTAAAATGGAAGAATCCATTTTGTAATTACATGTAGTACTTGGTCGATATAATCCGAGATCTCAAAAATAAAAATAAACTTCATAACAATTATCTTCAAAGCAGAAACCAGTCTGATTACTTAGAATACTCAAGGCTGAGAGCCAAATTAAAAACTCAAATAAAACAATCGCGCCAAGAGTATTTAGCCAAGATAGAGACCGACATCCGAGGAAACCCTTCGAATCTTTGGAATCATGTAAAAAATAGAAAAACGAATAAAACTTGCTTCAAATCTATGAAACTGGGTGACAGAATAACTGAAGACTCCCAAAAGATTGCAGAAAACTTTGCACAATACTTTCAATCAGTTTACCTAGATTCAGCGGCCAAATATGACATAAAAAATATATTAAACAGTTCGTCAGACAGCAGAAGCATATCGCTCCATTCCATTTCTAAGGAAGAAGTGCTGAAAAGCATAAACTCCTTGCAAACCGACAAAGCAATCGGACCAGATGGGTTATCAGCCGACATTTTCAAAGTCTGTGCGAAATACGTGTGTGATCCCATCTGCTACATATTTAACTTGAGCATAAATACCAATACATTTCCCGAAAGCTGGAAGACAACCAGGGTCTGCCCTATCTTCAAATCGGGAGACCCGTTAGACTCTCATAATTACAGACCTGTAGCTGTTCTCTCTTTGCTTCCAAAAATTTTCGAAACTGTACTGTGCAACCAATTGACCCACCAAGTGTCAACAAGACTTATTGGAAACCAGCATGGTTTTTTGCCAAAACGATCGACTGTTACCAACCTTCTCTCTCTCACACAACATATTGCGTCAAACTTAGACGAACTTTCACAAACGGACGTAATATATACAGACTTTCAGAAAGCTTTCGACAAAGTTGATCACGATATATTACTTAAGAAAATGCACAAACTTGGCTTCAGCGATAATCTAATTGGATTATTTGCATCTTACCTAAAAGAAAGATCTCAATACGTAACAATCCGTAACAAGTCTTCTGTGGAATTTATCGCAAGATCTGGTATACCACAAGGATCCAATTTAGGTCCCCTACTTATATATATATATATATATATATATATATATATATATATATATATATATATATATATATATATATATATATATATATATATATATATATATATATATATATATATATATATATATATATATATATATATATATATATATATATATATATATATTCCTCATATTGATAGACGACATTCAGAATTCCATAAGTCACTCGACATGTTTATTGTTCGCTGACGACTTGAAAATATTCAAAAAGATCAATTCACCTCACGACTGTGCACAGTTACAACAGGACCTAGACTCCCTAGTCTCCTGGAGTGAGCAAAATCATCTTCTGTTCAACATTAACAAATGTGTCTGTGTATCTTATAGTCGATCGTTTTCACCAATCCACCATCAGTATACTATACAGGGAGTGGCACTAAACAGAGTTTCTGAATTCAAGGATTTGGGTGTAACCTTCGATGTCGGACTCACGTTCGTTAACCATGTCTCACGTTTGATATCGGACTGTTACAAACTACTCGGTTTTGTAATGAGAATATCAAGAGAATTTAACAGCACCGATATCCTCCGAAACTTATATAATTATCTAATTAGAACCAAATTAGAATATGCATCTACGGTTTGGGCTCCTCACCAGCTCAAATATAAAAACAATATAGAACAAATACAAAAAAAATTCCTCAGATATCTATGGTACAGAACAAAGGGCGATTACCCAAAATATGCTCACCATGCCGAACTTCTCACGGTGTGTAACTATAGAAGCCTTGAAACAAGAAGGCAAGAATCCATTGCGATATTCCTAATAAAGGTTTTCCAAGGTTCCTTTAATTGTCCCGCGATTCTAGAAGCACTAAGTTTATATGTACCCAATAAATATATCCGTGCAAGGAATCACCCTCTGTTCTACGTACCAACTTATAGGACGAATATCATGGCTAAACACTCAGTCACGCGTGGTATAGAGATATTGAACCAACTGAATGACACGGTTGATATATTCTCGGTACCGTCTAGCAGTATGAGAAGAATCCTGGCTGATATTATTCCTAACGAATAAGCTAACGCTAGAAGCAACCCCTCTTTGTGTAACAGGAGAAATCCGTGCAAAGTGGATAAAAAAAAAAAAAAATAATAATAATAATAATACTCATATTGTCGTGTTATGAGTAAAATGGAAGAATCCATTTTTTAGAAAAATTGTACTGTTATTATTTTAACACTCAACATACCTGAGTTTACATTGGTTCAAAAGGAAATTAATAAATTCATGTAAGTTTTCCATTGATAATTTTTTTTTATATGACATTGTAAAAGTTTATTAAAATTGCGTTTCAACATAATATGTACAAAAATAACTTGCTTGAATTATTGTTTACTATATGTGGTGTATTTAAATTATTTCTGGTCTTCGTTTTAATGTATTATATAATATTCAAATATATGCTTATAGTTTCATCTATGGATTAATTAATTTGTCTTTTCTTTTCTTATTACTCATGTTTTATAGATAATATGTATTTATTATTATATTTAGATATATGTGTATGTAATAACATTGTTCTTGTCATTGCTTTTCTCGTATTTATGTATTTTGTATGTATTGAAATGGTTTTTATAGATTTGCGCTGTACTGCCTTAAAAATGGAAAAATACATATTTAAGGGATAATCATTTATGTACTGTCAACTTACCTTGTCATTTATTAAAATACTAGCTGAAAAGTCCATCCAAGTATGTACGAAAAAAAAAAAAAATACTTGTTTATTGTTACACCTACTTACATTCTATCCTATCAGGTCATGCCCCTTATGAGACATTTAGAGCGGAGCTCAACAGATTCTGATCCTTATAGACATTAATGGGCAAATGGATTGATAGTTGACATGAGCGTACTTAATTCACGCATGAGTTGAGGATTACAGCGAGCATTTTCTCTCATTCCTATGAGCTATTCAGATGCTATATCAGGTTCAAGAATATACAGTTGAGCAAATTTTCTTTGATCTCCATTTTCAGGGTGTAAGCCGCTTGCCCTGTGATAAATTCGACCATGTATTCAGAGGCAGTATGGGCCGCATTCTGAGGGTGGCGCTATATTAACACCATTGGTGGTAATAATAACAATAACCCACCAATAAAGCATGAGGGGATCGGATATTGCCAAAGATTTTTTTAATGCTCGTGTTGGTTAGTCACACAAGCTTCAGGAGGTTGCATAAAAACAGAATGTAAAACAGCGTTTTCTTTTTGGCAACACGAAGTAAACAGTTTGTTCTATGATATCTCACGTGAGAAGTGTTTTGCGTTGCACGAATTGAAATACACATTCATATACACACACGTAAATTATGTGATGGATGATTCTTCCCTATTTCGACTGTAACGTGTCTGCTATTTCGTTGGTGCATATTACCAATCATCACATGATATGTCTTATCCTGCCGGCGTATCTCATTTTGGTTTCGCCAATCTTAGTTGGAGTTCCACGATCTTCGATCCTAGTTGAGATTTTCTTTGGTCAGCGTTTACACTTGGTCGCCGTTGCCATCATTATTATGTTTTTCTTCGCTTTGCAGTAACACGCTATTCTTCTGTCAAACTGTGTCTTATAAGGATTTTAAAACGGGGTTTTGAATCAAATTGAAAAGTTAACAATCACACTAAATGTTACTAGCTTTATGCATTCAATACATCAAGAAAAATCAAGGTTATTTCGCAATGTATCACTTGGAAACATTGAATTATGTGATGTTATATTTGATATTTACCTTATTTTTCATTGCGCGCGTACTCAAAATGCGCGACTAAAACTAAATGTGTTTTGTAATAAAGTAAAAAAGAAGTATTTGGTTTAAAAATTAAACGAGCTTATTTATTTTTGCAAGTACCTTAAAGCCAATTGCTGGCTTGCTTTACTTTGATATCGTGTGATTCAAAATTGGAACACTCACGTTACATACCTAGCTTCTGCATTTATGTTACGTTTAATTTTCTCCTCACGGTTGAAAGCGTTTTGTTTCATTTTTGGGGTCACAGCATTAGGCAATTTATAAAAAAATAATTTATAAAAAAGATAATAAAAATAATAGTTGATGCCCCAAAAAATATACAAGAACATCACAAACTTTAGACATATCCACTACGCAAAAAATACGGACATAACATTCTTCAATTACACACCTTAATCTAACATAGACAGTAGATGCCTTATATTTATATAAAATTATTATTCAATACTAAATAAGAGTTATGGAAAATAAACTGTAAATCAACTGTTAAGTCGGGTTATGGAATAATCGAAAAAAAAATTACGAAGTGTCGCTATTCGAAGTATGCCTGTAAATAAACTTTTTTATACATGAAACATCACTTTTCAAAAAACCGAAAAAAAATCTTGACGAGTTATTTTGTTTTTGCTTAAATAAAATTCGCGGAAGAATCACGTAGCGTAGGTTTTGGCCTTAATATTTTTCGTGCAGATGAATAAAAATTGTTTGGTTCAACTTTTTCTTGTTTAAATTAACTACTTTTAGACAGTGTAAACTTGAGAAGCTTCAAAATGGTGTTTCACCTAAGTTTATAAAACGATGTTCTTTAGAAATTCTAGGGCAAAGTACTCTTGACGTGATATTGTATTACGAAACAATGTCGTTGTAGGCAAAAACCAGTAACTGCAAATAGCAAAATATCAACTTCTTTATTTAAACCTTGACTGGGAGACTGTTTTTTTTTTGTTATTTAACCTCTGATTTCGTATTCAAACTACTCTTAAAAGCGATTTAATTAATTCATTAGTCTTTTATTGTTGATTGAATTTAATTAACTGTTATTTATTTTTCTTTCTTTTCATATTGTAATATACATTGGTATTTTCATGTACCATATTTTGTAAGATACGAGTATATGTATCCAGATAGAATGACATGTGCACCTGAGATGGGTGGACCAAAGCAAGGAGTTGGCAGGATATTCTTTTAGCGCTGCATTCAACCTGACCGAAGACCAATTTAAAAGAAGCGGGGGAGTACCAAGTTTTAGACGTAGGACCATAATGCTTAGCCTCAAGCAATCTGATGAAGATGAAGAAAAATCCTGAATTATTTAAGATGTTAAAACGTTTTGTTTTATTTTATAATTGTCAATATGATACGAAATTGTCGTTGATTTGTCATATTTATTTTATGTAACGTTATGTTTTATATTATAATATTCAATGTGAAACAACAATGTCGTGTATAAATGACACTAAAACATAGTTTCCCAAACTTTTTCGCCCCGTAGACCACTTGGCGATTTTTTTGTTTTCCGTAGACCCCCTGCCTGCCTAATATTAAATTTTCCTAAACTTATTAACTTCAGATATATTTTTGACAGCTGAAACAGTGCTGTTCACCTTGATAAGGTTTTTTGTAGAGTGGACAATTGTAAAAAAGAAAAAAATGTACAATTTTTATTCATATCTTTATTGAAAAGGCACAAAATGCAAGTAAATATTTGGATTTGGAACGAAACAAATCAAAACCTAGTAAAATTCTTACATAAAATTAATACACAATTAATACTGTTAATGAGAGGGGTGAACCTGATGCTCTGATAGCAGTGATTCAATATTTGGCTTCAAATTAGTCTTAAATCTCCACGTTCAGTGATTTGCATTCGATTTCTTTATTATAAGTATTTTCTATGTCTAATATAAGTATTATGTACACACAATCTGTATTAGGTGTAATAAGACATTAACGGAACGTCTAAATATTGATGATGATCTGCTTAAATGGGATCCGCTCACGTGGACCCCTATTTACATCTCGTGCACCCCCAATTTATTTTCTTGCTGACATAGACCCCCTGCAAATTGAAATCAACCCTTGGGGGTCCATATAGACCACTTTGGGAATATTTGCACTAAAGTGTCGTTAATTTGTCATGTCATGTTTATGTTATGTAACGTTATATTGTATATTGTTATTGTCAATGTGTCAACAACTAAAATGTCGTTGATAAAGGACACTAGAGTGATGAATTTCCATATTGTATGTGTCGTTATTGTCAATATATAAATAAAAAGAATGTCATGAAAAATCTCAGATCAAAAATACTATTCTGCAATTTCATTCATCAGCAAAGAACGTATTAAAAAAATAAGACAAATTGCACAAAGGGAGTAAATGACGAATAAAAAACGAGAAAAGTTTCATCTCAAGAGACAGAAGGAAGAAAGTTAATCAGAAGTGGATAATATGACTAGTCGTTTGTCTTTGTGATATGTTAGAATGCCACACATAAGTTGCGAGTGGTACGTAGTTCTTCATCATACCGTTCTTTTATACTCCGGCGCAAAGTGTGATCACCGAGCGACCCCTTTTTTGCCTCCCTGTTTCCACTCTCGTTATGTTGGCTATACGAGCACTCAAAGTCAGGTTTGCCAATTCAGAACGTTACATGATACACTTTTTCTTAAAATGATTTTGATTTTTTTTCCAGTCATGTTTGGTAGGGGAGCAGGAGAAGTGAAATTGGTATTATTAAATTCTGATATACAGTATTTGTCAGACAGCCGTATAAAAACGGGCATTCATTCATTCATTCGTATTGTACCATACAACGTATTCGAATTGGTGATTCAATCATATCTAAGGGTGTGGCTGGGAGACAATATTGTCTTCGACCTTATTAATCAAGCCGTCGAGTTTAAAATCAATAGAGTACGTACTTAACTCGTTGTTAGTAATCACACGATTTACTACAGCATGTAAACAAGCAACAACATTCGCACACGTCTAGTGAATATCGTTACCAGATGAATTATTTTACACAATCATACCCCTTTTCTTAATTTTTTTTCAGGTAATGTCAAGAATCTAACCCAAAACACCAAGGTGAAAGTCAAACGTGTGACAGAAAGACTACGGAGTTCGCCAGAACAAAAAAAAATAGACTTGCCAACACTTACGGGTTGATTGAAAGGGTTTGCCATGTGACAATAAACTTTTTGGACTGTGCTGTATACAATGAAAGTATATGTAATACAGTAAGAGGAGTGAGACAGTTGATATCATTTGTTTAAAAAAATATTTATTTAGAATCTTAATTTAACAGATCTCATCTAATTAACCTAACATAACCTTGTTATCTCGTTCTTTTTCGAAAAAGTTAATTTTATTATAGTCACAAATAAGCAAAAATGTAAACTAATATATCGATTGTTAATTTTAAACATTAATTAGTTGAAGTTTATAATGGTCACAAATTATTTTTTTTTAAATTTTGTTTTTTCTATTAACTCTTATATTTTCATGTTTAGCTTTGATGTAGGAGCACAAATCATCCTAGTGTGGGTGGATTGCCTATAAAAAATTTCATCATCAAAATATATTTTCCTGAAAAGAAAACTTCTGTTGCTTCATTGTAATAACGTTTGTATGTAAAATAAAAGTAAATTAAAAACAAAAAGGAAGCCCAGTAATACGTATACCAGGCTTTACTGTATAAAAAGAAAATGTTATAAAACACAACATTATAATTTTTAATGTAAATGTGGGATATAATGTCTTGAGATACGACCACTTAAATGTTTCTGTAATCGTTTCAGTTTGTCTGCTATATAACGTTTCCGCGAATTCTTCTTTTCTATTTTTTCATATTTTTTTCTCCCACATAGACACACATTAATGGATTCTAAGAATTACTTCCATTTGTCACTTAAACGAAATTCGAAGGGAATGCAGTTACAAAGGGACCTAATGGGAAAATGAACGCCGCTTCGGCACTCATAAAATCAAAGGGGATTTTACGATGGATTTTACACTTTTATACTTTATGATGATACTTTGTAATTAGAACCATAGCTTTTATGTTCGACTATTCTCTTAAAAAATACTTTAAAAGGTCACAATATTTTATGTCCATAATCCCTGACGAGTGTAATAGAAGGCACAATACAAAGTGAGTAATCAGAATACCTGACGTTGGTGTCACCGGAGATGGTTATGTAAACCAATTAGTGATAGGGATATCCTGTTGTATATAGAGCGAGGAGTTTCAATACCTGCACCTTAACTGCGGTTGTTTGTTCCCAGTTGTGCTGAACAATAATGTTTTTAAGCGTCTCATGCAGCACGTATTTATATCTCTGGCGCTGACCATTGTGCCGTGCCTCCTTCTGCTCTCCGTCAGCTCACCAAAGAGTACATTTCTTAAGAGTCTGCACTCAGGCATACGAGCGACGTATTCAGACCAAAGCTGACGAGCATACAACAGCAGAATCACAATATACTCGTACATATATACCATCACACAATTTTCCTATTGGGGTAGGCAGAGAGGATGTACTATGTTCACCTCCTTCACTTCCGTATATCTTCTCTAACAGTAGTAAAATATATTTATCTTACTCTTTACCATTCATTTTTCAAAAATCCATTGACATAGACCAAACATACTATTTCGGTAGTTCTCTTATCAAAACTCCCACTCATCCTTACATTATAAATTTGTTTAGTCATTTTTACATCACCCATCTGTTTGATATATCTAAATCGACAACCTTTTTTTTCTCTACTTAAAACGTCAATTTTTAAATCACATTCATTCTTAGTGATTACATTTTTCATCGTGTAATAAATTCATCGACGCAAAAAAATTTCATTTCAGTGCATGAATTTCCACTGCATTTACTTAGCCTTTTAAAATATTTTTTTTCAAAGTCCCAATATAATAAAATAACGTACGGTGGCCTAGCGATAGACTTATTACCTTCCAATAGGTGTCAATCCCCAATGTTGACGAAAAAAATATCCCTTACTTGTTTTTTCACATTTAAATTTTTTAACATATTTCATGTTGATTGTAAGACATTTTTGACATGACAATAAGCCGACGAGAATGTGTTTTATTTAGCGAAACAGGAGAAAGTATATAAAGAATAAAACTTTCGCCGAATTGCGTTATCACACAGATCAACAAAATTAGACGTGCCTTTGAAGTTCAGAGCCAACTGGATAGAACTAGGATATTAGAGATAACCAGAAAAAAGAACTCCGATTTGCTTTTGTTGCTTTCAAATTCTTCTTAATTTTGCAATAGATTCTTGGCAGGTTTTTCTACATTATTTCTAGGATATGGATTGCCAGCTCAATGTATTTGGGGTCTGCATGTTGGTCGACTTCCTATGGAGGTAACTATGTGAAACTTTATGAGGAATCCGGGTGTCATCGATTCTTTGAATGTTACCCCACCAATAACATGTCATCTGGTACTTTGTTGGCCTTGAAAAACAAATGTGTCAAACATGCCTTTAAATAACAATTTTGATTTCTAAAGCATAAGTCTTGTTACTTTTTGCCCTTAAGAATAAAAATAGTGAAAATACCACTTCATTAACTTGAAGCACAAAATTGTGAAACAAGTTATTGAATACCACCTTTTGGTGCTAAAAACTTAAAGGTATCGATACTCCAGCCTTGTTGAGCATGAAGCAAAATAGAGTCAAACTTGCCTTAAAATTGCACTTTTTGGCCCTAAAACTATAAAGGTGTAAAAATGTCACTTTGTTAAACATTGAAGAACAAAAATGTCCTACAAACCTTCTCCATGTTACGATATCTTCGATGTTACACAGATTTCTTTTTTCCGTATTTCGTATTCAGTCTCCGAGTGCTTTACCAGTTGTACATTGCAATATATTTATTTTTAATATTCTAAGTAATTCCTTTCTTCGTCTTTAGATTCAATATGTTTTTATTGAATGTCACTTATGTACTGTATCTGTGAGTCATTTACATCGTATAGCATACAGCCTATCTGAGAACTTTCTCAGTCTAGGCCTACGTCCAAACACTGCAAAGGTGGAGCTTATGTATGTACAACGGCTCGTGATCTGATAAGAATAGCCCCGGTATATCAAAAGCACATATAGAGGGTCTTTCAAATTCAGCGGTTTTTTAATTCAATTTTTTTAATTCTTGAATAAAATACACAATTTGCTTTGATTTAAAAAAAACTTTTTATTGGTCATTAAAGTAAAATGTATGAAATTTAAACATAAAAAACAATATTTGCCAAATGTTCACCTCTTGCAACTCCAGAGATGTCTACTCTTTTGTCAAAATTTTCGATGACATTTTGGCATAGTTGCGGTTCTAACTCACCAATAACGCGAGTAATTTTACCTTTCAGCTCAGGAATTGATTTGGGGTCATTCTTATAGACCTGGCTTTTCACGTTACCTCAGAGAAAATGTACAAGACCCAGGCAAGTTCGCGACGTTATCTGTGTTTTATCCAAGAATAAAAAAACTGTCCAATTTGAAAGACCCTTTACTATAGAGTTGGTTTATATTCGGTAGCAGGGTTGCTGTGTATAGCGTCTTACGGATGAGCTGCTTATTGTGATAAGTACTATTAATGGCAACAAAAATCGTAAAAATGACCCATTTGGCCCTAAGAGCGCAAATTACCTGTAATTGCCACTTTGTTGAGCTAAATACAAAAATGCTCGACACGGATTTTGATAATTACTTCTTTTTGGTAATCAAAGCACAAAAGTGTTAAAAATTCCA
Organism: Odontocerum albicorne; assembly: GCA_949825065.1. Taxonomy (NCBI): domain Eukaryota; kingdom Metazoa; phylum Arthropoda; class Insecta; order Trichoptera; family Odontoceridae; genus Odontocerum; species Odontocerum albicorne. Next base: position 28,605,647 of record OX463850.1, read on the forward strand.
CTTTGTTGAGCTTGAAACACAAAAGTGCCAATAATGCTTTTAAATGTCATTTCAGCCCCTAAATGCACAGTATGCCACTATGTACATCTTGAAGCACAAGTCTCAGAAATGCGTTCAAATGCTGCGTTTGGCTGCAAAAGTGAACAAGTAACGGAAATATCATTTTGTTGACCTTAAAGCACAAAAATGTCATACATACTTTAAATTGCCACTTTTTTCCTTCTTTAGTGACTTCACACTCAGCTGTATCGCCAACAGAGGAGGAATCCTTTTGGATAGTTCCTTCATCGACGTCACGCTGGTTGTAAATAAACAAAATTTCCATCTTCTTCTGTAGATCGCGCGGAATGGGGATTGGCTGAATTTTTTTGTCACCGCGTGGGGCTGTGATGGGATTTAAATGAAGTACCTAATACTTCAATATATACAATAAATGAGTATCCTTCTTTCCAATAATGTACGAATGTAATGATTTATTTCTCTTCTTTTGAAAGAAAACAATTCTTCAGAATGAACATTGCATTCTTGTCCGAGGTTTTCTTTGGTAAAAGCTAAAGTTTATCCACTGCAATGGGCAGGGCATGAGGCCAAAATGGATGAAGGAAAACTTTTAATTGGATCTTATATCACCGGCCCGCAGAATCTGGCTACTCGGACAGGGTAGGAAATAAAAGTGAGTCGATAATGTCAGATATGGAAAAGAAAGGATTGAGAAAATTCCAGAAAGCCAAAATATCTGAAATTTCTATTGAATGAATAAGTGTATGAAACAAACGATGAGAAATATCGAGTTTCAATTACAACATAATGGTATTTTTGACACTTGTGCTAAAATGCCTTTTTGTCACTTTTGCGATACTATTTTTTTTTCATTCTTGTATTAAAAATATATTTTTTGTCACTTTCGTGCTAAAAACACCTTTTTGTTACTTTCCTGTTTTTAGGATCAAAAAACGATGTTCATTTTTTTTTCTTTAATCGCTCAACAGTCATTTTGACATTTTTTATTCGCTTTTAAGACCACACCTTGGTATTTTTGAAAATTTTGTGCGTTACGGATAAAAAGGGGATTTTTCTCATATTACAGTAAAAATACATTTTAGCAATTTTGTGTTTTTAGAATTAAAAATTGCATTTAGATTTTTTTTGCTTTCATTGCCACAAAGCTTCATTTTAAAAATTTCGTGCTTTTAAGGCCTCCCGGTGACAAATGTGTGTGTTACAAACCAAAAAGTGAATATTTTTACAAGGGACGGAACTAAGAATTTTTTTATCTTTTGTCCTTTGGAATAAAAAAAGAGTATTATGTTTTTTTTTCGATTTTATTGCCACAAAGCTTCATTTTGAAATATGCGTGCTTTTAAGGCATCTCAATGGCATTTTTGACAATTGTGTATTACGAACCAATGAATGGATACTTTTTTATGTTACGGAACGATGACATTCTTAGTTCTTTTGTCCTTTGGAATAAAAAAACGGTATTAATTTTTTTTCGCTTGTATTGCAGCAAAGCTTCATTTTGAGATATTCGTGCTTTTATGGCCTCACATTTTTGACAAATGTATGTGTTATGGATCAAAAAGTAGATATTTTTACATACCAGATTAAATTTGATTAAACTTACTGTTTTGAAAGTAGGCCAATTTCATAAAGTTTATAATTTTAAAAGTTTTTTAATTTAACAGAAAAAAGAAGTCAATTAAAATAAATTTAACTTTGATGTTAACATACCTCATTCCTGAAAAAAACAGAAATTTTAGAATTGGAATGTTTTACGGAAGTAATTTTTGAAGTTTACAAAGTATTTTGAAGGTTATACACTGATATCTGATTTCTTTCACCCTGGTTTTTTTCATGCATTCTTAATACGAGTATATATATATATATATATATATATATATATATATGTATATTTAAAAAATGGGAACCAATGGAAATAGTAACCACAACCCTCGGGCAGGAAAACAAACGCCTTATCAACAAGGTCATGGAGGTCTTCATAAATATTTTTCAAAATGTATTTAATATTTGAAGATAACACACTTGTTTATTTAAGAAAAATCAATATTTACCACTGAAGACTTTTCTCCAAATATTTTTTGTCATGTGCCATTATACTCGTATAAATATATTTCAGCAATTATTTAGAATATCCATCGATGTCAAATCCTTGTCGAAGAAAACAAAAATTTCTTTGGTTTCTCTGAATGCTATTTCTCTTATCTTGACGTGTGAATCATTCTTACAAAATTCTCTAGATAGTGATAAATCTACAAAAAGTATTTATTTTTTTCTTTTCTAAGGATATGACACAAAAAGTGGATACCAAACTTGACCCATTTTACTGCCTCGCGTGTAGCAAAAAATACAAAATAAATCATGAATGAACTGAAGGTTTCTTTGCTTTGTTTGAAAGGTTTTTTTATTTTTTCAGACCTGATTTCTTGACGATTAACGCAAATCAGTATTTTTATTTAAAAAAAATAATGTTCTGGTTTTTCAAACAAATGATACGAGTATTTAAGTAATTTTTTTAATCTTTATAAATCGTTTATAAATCGCTTGATTTCTACATGAAACTTCAATATTTCTGATTTGCATTCTATCATAGATTTTAATAAAACGTACACTTAATTTTTATCCAAGGTCATTTATTAATTTCAACAGCCGGCTCCATCTTCGAAGTATTTATGAAAATTATGTTATGTGTCAGTTAGAACATTATTTATAAGTTTTATGAAAATTCATTTCATAATACACCATCTAAAATTAATAAATTTTCTTACAACAGTTATCTTATGTGTTATTTATATACAATTTTAAAAGAGTTTTCAGAACAAATAAAAGTAAAGATGAGAGAGATTCAATAAAAAAATGGAAGAAAGTAAAATGTTTTTTTACGCAGTATACCCTGCTAAGATTCTCTCTCCGTGGTTGCAGTCCTAAGACTGGTTTGCAGCAATTTCAACTCTTCTCCTCCATTCCCCCCTGTCCTGTGCGGCTCTTTTTAAATCTGTATATGTTGAGCAGCGCACGTCCACCAACAGGTCCTCCAGGCACTCTTGGCGTGGGCGTCCCCTAGAGTTTGTCCCCTCGGTCATACCCTCCATTATGGCATGCAAGAGGCCCTCTTGTCGTATTATATGACCAATCCATCTTGCACGCCTTTCGGACAGGATCCTGAGCAGGTGCCTTCCTCCTTCGATTCGTTGGAGAACCTCTTCATTTGTGATGCGGTCTCTCCAGGAAATTCCTAATAGTCTTCTATAGGACCACATCTCAAAAGCCTCTAGTCTTCGTCTATCTCTTTCGGATAGGCACCATGTCTCGCAGCCGTACATCAAGATACTCCATACATAGGTCTTGATGAGGAGTATTCTCAGTTTTAGGTCTATATTATTTGATTCTATTATTTTCGACCTTTTATTAAATGCAAGTCTAGCCTGATGTATACGGCTGTCGACCTCGCTCTTGGACCGAACGTCCCATGTTATTTTGCTCCCGAGGTAGACAAACTCCTTGGTGTTCTTTAGTGGTTTACCCGACATCACTATTCTCATCTGGTGTTGCGCTCGGCCAACAGTCAGCAGCTTTGTTTTGTCTTTATTTATCTTCATACTGTAGTTATTTTGAAGAATGCTTTCCATAGTTGTTAAGGCCTCTTGTAGTTCCTTTTCACTCTCAGCAACCATAGCAATATCGTCAGCGAACCTTATCATATCCACCTTTTGCCCGTGTATCTTTACACCTTCTCTGTGACTCATTCTCTCTCTCAAGTCGTCAATCGCGCTCTGTATATAGGCGTTAAAAAGAACAAAGAACAAATTAAAAAGAACTGCCAAGATTATAAGAAGTTATTTCTAACAACCAATCAAAAATATATCAAAATACTTTTTTGTGAAAATGCAGAATGGGGTCCTCTTTTTTACGAACAGAAATTGAGACCCAAAACCCCAAGTAGGTGACAAGCATTTCAGCAATAAGATCATAAAGGTCATCATATGGATGAAATAAGGCAAAATTCGTGTCCTTCGAACTTTGTGCAAATAATTTCTGTTTGAATGCAGATAACTTTTGTTCTACCCTACTCCCTGAAAGAAACAGTATAATCGTGTCATACAAAATAAATATTTTTACTGGATATTTATGATTTTTTGTTTTATTTTTTAACTTTTTCGACCACGCTAGTCATTTTTAGTCCAATGAAAAACAATTACTTCTCTAAATGATGACCACAACTTCCTGTTACTTGGAGTCAACTTCCAATTTTTTCAAATAACCTGATTTTTACCAATAGGCTGCCGTGCCGAAAAACTATATGTTTCTTGCTAAGGTGCTAATCTGTTTTCTTTAGTATTCTAAGATAAAGTGCATCGAAAACCATTTCGCTACTTAAGTCATTTGGATCGACCACCATGTAGTTAGTAAGGTACTTTACTTCCACCCTTGGATTTTGGGTTCGATTGCTGATTCTAACCAAAACAATTATAAAGGGTCCCAGTCTGGTAAACGACATCAATGTGTTCAAAAGTGAGCGCTGTGAGCATTGTTTCCTCTTCACGTATAGTAATGTTGTCAACACGTGCAATAACGAACCGCGAGTTCCATACTAACTCAGTAGCTCTAAACCTGAAAATCAAATTACACGTACCGCATATAAAATTGTCCTTCAGCCACGTTCTTTAATATGTTCTAATTTACAGTTCAGATATGTTGACGGGTACCATACAAAAGAAGAAGAAGGCACTCTGGTCGGCTGCATTTGGCATTTTACACAAAACCGTCTTGCTTAGATTCCAAAAGAGATATTAAAATATGGCCGATTGCTCTATTTTAATTGCCTTTCATTGTACAACCATTGAGTTATACTATACAGCATAGACATCTATTGTACATGTACAACCATTGAGGTATACTATACAGCATAGACAATTAGCTAGAGAGTAATAGAGTAGAATATACAATGAATTAATTAATGGCCTTTCATTTTACAACCATTGAGTTATACTATACACCATAGACATCTAGCTAGAGAGTAACAGAGTAGAAAATACAATGAATTAATCAATTAATTAACATGATTATTTTTGCACAGATTTATTTAACAGCCTTCCTTATTAAGTATAAGAAAGGGCCAAGCTCAAGTAAAAATCAAACTACTCGAAAGAATATTTGATTTAATTAAATTAAACTTTCTTCGAAAAAGAATAAACAACTATTGAAGGAAATACTTTTTATTACGTGTTCCAACGTCAGTACGTTTAAGAGCGTTGAAATATAATTTTTAATTAATTTATATGCTATTTCTCGATAAATCCCAATTGATGATGCAGAAATGTTAAGGAGTGTGTCTGGAAAATAGCATTGCCTTCAGCCACAGTAATCTAGCCTTCGGATAAAGAACCACTGGAGTAGGAAAGTAACTTAAAGTTAGGCATCGTACGTGTTGAAAATACTACTGCACGTGGACAGACAACAAGATTGCGACAGGTCTAGCTCGTGCTTGTTTTGTTCCTAGATTTGTTAAAGCTGACTGGTATCACTTTCCTATTAATGTTTGTCTTATCGGGATTCCAACCCGAAGCACGCTAGTGAAAGATCAGGATATTAACTAGATCACGGAGGTCGTCAAAAATATGTTGGTATTTGAACGACAAAGACTGAATAATATTTTTCCTTTAACATTTTTCTAGTGAAAAAAAATGTTTCTTAATGTAGCGACTAAAAACACTTTGATTTTCATGCAAAGGTAAAAGTTTTCAGGAATATTTCAGTGTGAAAATTAAATGACTACATGAAAATTCATTTCTTCAGTTAATTAATTCACGTTCAACGATATCGCCTTCAGATATCGAGGCCGTTTATTATTTTTAAACAAAGGGAAAAGAGAGAAAATTTTGAGAAGTAATTAAAGACATCGGGACAATTTATGAAAATTCAAAATTGTTATCCTACCTTTTCCGTTTCATTCTTTCTTCTCTTTGTACCTGAATAAAAAAGCATGAAATTAAAGGAATGAAATTTTAACTTTTTTTGTTTACATCACTAGTTAGTTTAGAAAGTAAGCGGGCAAAAAGACGCCTTATTGAATCTCTTTTGATTTCTCTACCAAGAATTTGGGCCGTAGAAAAACATCTAACGTAACTTTTGATTTATTTTCGCGAATGAAAGATTTAAAATAAAAGCCCGTGAAGGCTACTGCGTTGAAAAAACTTAATGAGGTATCAGTATTCTTCATTAACTTAATGAAATTACATTAAAAAAAGAAACAAGATTATTGTAAAAAATCTTTTTTACATTCGCATTCAAATCTCACAGATATTTTTACTCGTTAGAGGAATTAATATATTATTTACTTAAAAAAAAAGAAAAATTAATTAAACAGGAAAAAATTAAATTGATTTAAGTCATTATTTGCTCGAAAGTCAAACGCGTTTAATTCATAAAGAAACAACAACGAACATTGACATAATATGGATGAAAAAAAGTTTATATTTTAGAAAACTTGTACCTCTTCAGACTAGAAGAATTAAACGTAAAAATATATTTTCCTGGTTTACATATTTTATCGTCAGCGTTGTCATTGCTGAGCACGTAGTCGAAGATCCCTTCGCCATTCTAACGTAAATTTAGTTAACATAAGTTCGTTTTTTTTAAGTGAGTGAGGCGTTGCAAACTAGCAAACTCACAAGCCATTCCGCTGTACTAGATCCGATATAATATTGACGTGAGACGATATGTGTTTTTTCTTCTCATTTTAAAAGAATTGATATGACTCAATTCATAGGTATCCTTATACCCTCTACTACTAGGTGAAAAAAATGCCTATCATTCGTGATGAGTAGTACAGCGCAAAATTTGAACCAGTGATCTTCTACACGGAAGTTCACAGCGTTAACGCGCGGCCATGCACCTAACAAAGTCCAGAGCGTTAACGCGCGGTCATTCACCTAACAAAGTTCAGAGCATTAACGCGCGGCCATGCACCTAACAAAGTTCAGAGCGTTAACGCGCGGCCATTCACCTAACAAAGTTCAGAGCGTTAACGCGCGGCCATGCACCTAACAAATTTCAGAGCGTTAACGCGCGGCCATGCACCTAACAAAGTTCAGAGCGTTAACGCGCGGCCATGCACCTAACAAAGTTCAGAGCGTTAACGCGCGGCCATGCACCTAACAAAGTTCAGAGCGTTAACGCGCGGCCATGCACCTAACAAAGTTCAGAGCGTTAACGCGCGGCCATGCATCTAACAAAGAAATTAAGCTATACCTAAAAAAATCCAGTGTCCGTGCAATATTCGAAATCGCTTTGGAGATGACGACTGCAACTACTTTGAAAAATCAACCATCATTTAGCTCAACATTGTAAAAACTTCGGATAATATTCTGACTAGTGGAAAACAGCCGTGAAAATTATCGAAAACACCATAGAAATTAAACGACTTCGAAAAATCAGACATCATTTAGCTCAACATTCTAAGAACTCCGGATAATATTTTGACTAGTGGAAAACAACCGTGAAAATGTTCGAAAACATCTAACATATTAAAAGGTTTTGTTAAAAAATGCTCAGGTCCCAAGATCTATTCTGTAATAAGATATTTCAATGTAACTCTTTGAATTTATAAATTATGGTAACACGTGAGGTTCAACAAAGTATTATACAGGTAACAGTTATGTTAACTGTTAAGTTTTCAAAATGTATGTGATGATTTCTAATCATTTGTAATAGTTTTTTTTAATTAAATTCTAGTTTTATCCTTCAGACAATTTGCACAATTAGTTAAGTTTTAAATAAATTAAGGTCAGATAAGACACCCTTGCATATTCATTCCCTAACTTGTGTAATTCGTTGATAATTGAGTTGTTGTAGTAATGAGCTCTAATTCAGTTTATTTTCAAAAGTTAATTTTGTTTTGTATTTCTTACTGGAATGTGAAATTGAATTAAATACGTAATTTCGCCACATTGTGTTTTCGATTATTCATTAAATTATATTATAATATGTTCATGTGAATAGTATCATGTCTTCCACAGTTAACGACATGGAAGGCTTCAAAGTAGATTAATAATAAACATTAAAGGAAAATTTATAAAGCACTTTCGGAGAATAAATTTTCTTCAAGGGTGTTTCTACGCGGGAATCGAACCGACTATTGAAGGATTAAAAATATTCTGAAAAGTAAAATATGTTTTAACTAATCGTCGTTAAACAGTATAAAAAATTAAAATATTTCAAGTATAACACTAAATTTAAGAGATATGTTATTTAGAGTTAAGGCATTAACATTATGGAGACTTAAAAACATTGTAATTTGTTATATCAAGCACTGTTTATTCCACTTCATGTAATGGTATATTCCTACCGGTTTCGAGGTTTTCCCCTTATCATCAGGGGAGCGCAAACAATTGTCCTCATCTGATGATGAAGATAAAACTTCGAAACCGGTGGGGTTATACTGCTACACGAAGTGTAATAAATAGTGTTTGATAAAACAAATTACAAAATTTAAGAGATTTTTCCTGAAGGAGAAAATCGTCATCATCATTCGGTCATCAATTCACTTGGAAAGTGAATCTGTGCCGAAGAGTTTTTTTTTTAAGTGAGTGAGTTGTTGCACACCAGCAAACTCCCCGGCCAAACCGTTGTACTGGATCCGATGGCACGCCGAAGTGAGACAATCGGAGTTCATCGGCATGTTTTTTATTCCTCTTTGTTTCTTATACCCTCGAATACTACGCGGAAAAAAATTTGTCATTCGTCATTCGAGGGGAGTGATGGATAGCTTGTTCGGAGTTTCGGTCCGATGGTAGGACACCGGGAGTAGCACAGCGGTGTGTTCGAACCGGCGACCTTCCGCACGAAAGTTTAGTTACCGCGCGACCGTCCGTCATAGAAATGACAGCGTTGCGTTGAATGTGTGAAAAAACAATATATAATGGAAAAAGGAATGAAGACGTTAGGAAAAAATGCGGTTTGAAATAATATATAACACTTAAAATTAGGACAGCTTTGAGATGGTTTGGCCACGAAAAAATATTGAATGATTAAAGATCAAAAAATATAATCCGATTAAAAATAAAAAAAAACGGAGTTTTAAATAAAGTAAATATTTAAGAAAAACGTGGCATTACCAAATAAATAAATTTAAAAAGAAGTTAGGAATCCTGTTTTGAAAATCTGGGCTTAAAGGGAAATGGAACCAGCAACCTCCGGGTTTTAAATATACGTCTTATTAACGAGGCAACGGAGGTTGTCAAAAATAATTGCCGAGATCGACTGAAATGTAAATCTGTTATTTTATGCCTAACCCAATAGGGATATGACATGATGGTTATCATGAGTCATTCCTTAAAATAACATTTGTAGCAATGGTGATATTACAAGTATTTTTGTATATTACATTGTGATCTTAATACTCTCAGACAAATAAAAAAGTGCTAAGGCTATTTTAAATGAGGGTCGAAAATTTTGTTTGTCTTCTAACAAAATTATTATCTCTTTCTTTCAACGAGAGACGAGCAGAAAGCTCATCACGAAATTATACCGCCCGAACGAGCCCAACCATTATTTTTCACTCGCGAAATCCTTCAAAAATAAGGAAAATCTTTGTCTTATGAATTTTAATATTATGCATTCATTTTTTTTTGGTCCTTTGACTGAAAGCCTTATCTCTTGAATACAGCCTTTATTCTTCTCCCTTATTCACTAATAAGATATTCATCCTTTTTTTATAAAGAATTTACTACATCAAGGCTTTGCTTTACTCTAGTGGAACAAATAGGAGGATAACATCACAAAATGCATTCAAATATAAAGATTTATTTTTATAAATAATGAAAAGGTATTAATTATATCATATTTTAACAATTTGTAATATAATAATTTGTATATTATCGTAATACTTCTTCCAGTAGTCACTTTTTTTAACCGTATGTAGATGCGACTATATTTAAGAGCGTAACCGGGAGATAATATTGTTTTAGGCCTCAAGAACTGAGCTTTGTTTAACGTGGAGTAGTTGGTAAGATTTTTGACCTCCTTTGGTTCGATTCCAGACGGAATCCGAAAAAAAGAAAAAAAAAGAAATTGCCCCAGTATGGCAAAACTAATCTTGTTACAATACTGGTGCGGCCTAGACGTGTGTGAATATTGTTGCATCTTTATGTGCGGTAGTTATACCAACATATGCGATAGTGAACTGCATGGTTCTTTACTCGAAATAATCACTAATCGAAGTTGACTAAACACATATAGATTAATCAAAATTTCATGTTAACAACCACTGGAGTAGATATATACCTTCACGTCATATCTCTATGGAGTAGACAGGTAAGACAGAGAACTAGACCTATCTATCTCCGATACATATCCTATCTCCGATACATATCCTTCGCTTCCTCTACATCCATAAACTTCTCACATAACGCATACGATTTCGCAGATTTTTTACGTTTCCTTTTTTCAAAAAATCATTTACTTTAGACAACCATACTTTCTTTGGCCTTCCTCTATCACCTTGCACTCATATTCGAACTTTACATTTGTTCTGTTAGTCTTTCTTCACCCATTCCTTCTACACACCCAAACCATCTCAGAGTGCTTTTCTTCATCTTACTTAACACATCAGTCATACATTGTGACTCCATATATTTCCTTAGTGCACGCATGTATACAGCAGTTATTTGTTTTTTTTTTTTAAAGTATTTTTCCACGTCCATTTTTTACCTACTAAAATGCTCACACGGACTTAGCACATTTTATACGTAATCTTAGCTCATTTTATACTGTTCGGTTTGAGTATAAATATTTAAATGTCCCATTGACTCTGTACTCTATCGCTACATTACCCTGTACTACGCTATTCGATATCCCTTGTGATACTTCCATCATTGGAGAAAAACCTACCGTAATGACGGAATTCTTCATATTGCACTTGTATTTAATTACTCACCAATATATTGCATTTACGTTTTGTTTCACGCTTTTCTATCACTGAGTTTCGATCTTGAAACATTCATTCAATTCTTCTTAGATTTACAATCTTCCACAGGGTTTAATTAACTTGAGTATCATTCAGAAATTAATACCGTTCATAGTTTATTGTTTAATCATTTTATTCACGTAGCCAGACTGTTTTATTTTTTATTCAGGATATGTCTTTCAATCGAGACAAATTTGGCTTAATTAAGAAGTCGTCGTCCTTACAATAAAATGTTTTTAGATCGGATTGTTTGACTGGAGTACTAAATGATAATTTATATTTTCTCAGAATATTAAATATCCTTTTTTATTCTTTTCGTTCTTTCCTGAGAAAAACAAAGGATTTCTATAGAAAATATGAAAGCATGAAGTTTTTATGAAAGAATAAGGATGAAAATGGAAAAAATAATCAAAGTCCTTTAATGTAAAAATTATATTTAGAGTTGCGTTATACAATTCACACATTGAGTACAACGTTAAATAAATAATCTGTCAAAATTTTAGTATCCGGTTAAAGTTTAATAAATGTAAGTATTCCTAAGTTATTATGATTAAGACTTAATTTAGTATCCGGTTAAAGTTTAATAAATGTAAGTATTCCTAAGTTATTATGATTAAGACTTAATTAAGTATCCGGTTAAAGTTTAGTAAATGTAAGTATTCCTAAGTTATTATGATTAAGACTTAAATTAAGTATCCGGTTAAAGTTTAATAAATGTAAGTATTTCTAAGTTATTATGATAAAGACTTTATTCGTTTAAAAATGTAAAACATTAAAAAAATACAAAACGATGCGTAAACCACATTGTCAAAATAAACCGTCGTACATGATCAATAAGTTTTAACCAACCAGAAAAATGTCAATGAGTTCTTTAGGGAAAACTGGACGTTTTTAAATATATTGGTTTATATCGGAGATCGAACCTGAAACCTCCAGGATGGAAGAATGGCGGCGTCTTATCAACTTAATAACGAAAGTCTGAAAATTGGCGATTATATCACGAAGCAACACATTAAATTCATCTAATTTCTAATGAAAGTAATTTCAAATTATGAGCACTTACTTTTATGGCTCGCCAATAAAACTTTATATTATACATACCTTCATATTATCTTGCCATTTGGGAAAGGCAGAGAGGACAGATTTCCGCACTTTTCTATACGTGCACACAGAACTTGCCTCACACACATCCAAACATATCGTCTGACATATCTATTCTTCTTACCTTTCCTTTACTCAAAATTTCTCCAGCTGATTTCTTTCACTCTTTCTTATGTCTAGCATTTCCTTGCTTTCCATAAATTCCAGATACTCGTATATTCATTTGCTTAGTAGTATTTCGTAACTTATTCTATCAATGTGACACAAGCACAATAAGATTTATTTCTTTATTCTACTTATAAAATCCATCTCTATCAAATAGTTATCCTTAATTCGATCATTTTTTATGCCTTTGCATCGCTTCCATGCATTAAAGATGGGCACTAGTACACAACTGCGCAAAATCACATTCAAAGATTCTGCTTTTAATTTATCGCAAAGAAAACGTAAGCAAATGCGCTTTTGACCTTAATTTCTATAACAATATATATGCCTATCAATATCTGTATTTAACCGTCTCTCAAATTTATGGTTCTTAAAAAGGAAAATTCCACAATTTATTCGAATCTCACTCGATATATAGGGTCTTTCAAATTGAGCGGTTTTTCTAATTCTTGGATAAAACACAGATGACGTCGCAAACTTGCCTGAGTCATTTGAGAAGTGTAATGTATGGCATTTATAAAAATGGAGTCTTAGTCGTGAGAATTATTGTATCAATTGTAATCTCCGGAAACGGTGATGTAAATTGGCCACCAAGGTCATGTGATCTGATACCATTGGAATATTTTCTCTGGATTTACGTGAAAAGCCAGGTCTATAAGAATGAGTACCAAGCAATTCCTGAGCTGAAGGACGAAATTATTCGCGTTATTGGTGAGTTAGAACCGCAGTTATGCCAAAATGTCATCGAAATTTTTGACAAAAGAGTGGACATCTGTGGAGCTGCAAGAGGTGGATATTTGGCGGATATTGTTTTTAAATGGCATACATTATACTTCAATGACCAATAAAAAGTTTTTTGAAATCAAAGCAAATTGTGTGTTTTATTCTAGAGTTAAAAAAAATATTTTAAAAATCGCTCAATTTGAAAGACCCTATATAAGTATTATTAAAAATTATATCAGATTTTTTTCAATCATGACGAGATAATAACTTTTTTCTAAAAATAAAAGATAAAAGAGTGAATATTAAACTGACAGGACACGTAAAAATGGAGATCCTTCGTCATTCTGATGAAGCATATGAAATTTTCGAGGAATGCTTTAGAAACTCGCTTGGAGAAGATGTTATCAACTTTTTCTCTTATTTAATATTTGATTAATTATTTATTTACTGAAAACCATATTGTATCAATTATTTTAAAATATGGCATTTATTGCGAGGTGGCTACGTCTTCCAACAGGTTAAATAATTATATTTGTTTTACATTTTTGATGCAGAGAAAAAAAATGCAATACCAAAATATTGAAAACAAGTACTGTTTAATTAGGTTTTTAATATTTCTGCAAGACACGATACAAATTTTCACAATGTGAGTTTTTTTTTATTTATTGTCTAGTTATTGCAAGTTGTCAAATGCTCGAAGATTTTGTATTGCATAAATTACAAATTTTGCGGTAAACAGTATAACCTGGCGGTTTTATTGCTATATGGTAATCTTTTCTAACCAACCAGAAATATGTTAATGCGATCTTAAACGAATACAAGTCTAAAATCCTTTTGAATCTGGGTTCCAAACGAGAATCAAACACGCCACCCCCGGGTAGAAGTTAGGGGTCTTGTCACAAAGTTTTTCGGAGTTGTAGTGTTAGATTGGCTCAAATGATTGGCGACATTTCAGAAGCGTTGCATTCTCAGTATTATGCGTTAAAATATCGAAGTGAATATTCGGGAATGTTTTTAATATCGCTCTATGGATAACGGCTTCGACGCCTTCAAAATGTAAGCCACATCAAAAAGGAAGCATCTCCAGAAAATATTTTTAGCTTGTGAAATAATTATATTTTATCAAAGCAACGAATCATGGTAAGAATGTTTTGCGAGATAACGCATTCGTTATTCTTTTTCAAATAATGTTAGGATATTCGTTGTGGTGGAAATGAAACCTTCAGTCGAAGAATGTTTAAATAAATGCTTTTTATTATGTTAGGATAATTAATGATTGCAGAGTTCAAACTATTTTCTGTCTCCTTTTCACTACATCTAACCTCCCTCATCTAGTTAATTCCCAACCTATTTTCACAAAACTCACTTATCTGAACGGACGGGCAATGACTGTTTTGGCAACCTGAGCACATGCCCCGGCTGCTAGAGTTAAAACTTCTCAATTTAAAATGAACAAGATTTCATCTTCAATCTTTACTATGAAGACAATTGTTCGCGCTATTCCTCTGGATAGAGTGTGATTGCAAGCCATCCTGCGAATGAAAAATGCCCGTGAATATATTGGTATGATTGTGTGCAAGTCGTTATACTTCAGCAAACACATAGTCTTACCAAATCAACCCAAAAGATCTGATGGTGATGAGCTCAAAGTTCCAAGACGATTTGCAGGTTTAATCTGCTGATTCTTTTGGCAGATATATAATATTCGTAGTGATTTTTTACAGTTGCTTTACTGAGTAAAACCGACTCAGAAGTGAATCCATCACGAATTAGATATGGGAAACCAGCTTGTTTAGCTTGTCTACTGACCTTCAGAGCACAGCTGCTGATAACAGTGACGACCTTTTCGTTTTCCCACCAATTACTTAGAGATATCTCATCTCAACTGAATGAATTCTTGAGCGCTATCTTTCTATAAGGATGTGCATTGTTCGTGATCATTTACGTAAATCAGTCATGCACGATCTTTAAAATCATTGTTTTGACTACATTGTGGAAAAAACATAACCGTCAAATAATTAATGAAATCCTCAAATCATAATTATAGATGCATACATTCGGTAATATAGTCACCCCACTATGATGTCTATGTTAATAAAATTGAATGCCTACAGCGGAGGTTTTTACGATTCGTAAACTTCAAACTCCAGATCTCAATAGCTGAGTTGGACTTTGATAATTTGTTGAAAGTGATGAGGCTTACAACCTCGTCAGATAGAAGAAAGATATTTGACTTCACAATATTGTTTAAGATCAGCTCGTATTTCAATAGTTCGGAACTAACATTGCTTGTCATGCTACACATTCCTTGTAGGCTCACTCGGTGAAACGTTTTGTTCTATTGTGAAGTATTTGCTATTATTAATAGGACAACTATTACATAACAATACTGCACATATTGGGGATCAATATGGGCATTACATGGATTTTCATACGACTTTAGATACTTACAGGAGTAAAGTGAAGATGTTGTTCTTGCCGGGATGAATTATATGAATTTGCTTTGTTGTGATGTTTGAATTATACTGTTTTCAACTTTTTTATAACACTACTTATATATCAATGTAAAATTATATATGTTGTTGTTTTTAAATATTTGTACCAAAAAGGTCATTTAACCGTTGAAATAAAATTTAAAAATATTTAAAATGTAATTTTGTGTTGAAAAATTTTATTGATTGCGAACACAGACAACTTGTTGTCAATCTCTGTTCAATAAGGTAGTTTTCAGCGAGAGCTTTGGAAGCTTTTTTTTGCATGAATTATTAAGTGAGCCGTAAATATAATAAATAAAAATGAGTATGCGTCAAAAGTAAAATGCAAAGAGATTTCAGGCTTGAAAAATGGCCTTAGATTCTAACTATTTCAAAGACACTTTAAAAACTCTTAAATTAGGAGGGAACTTTTTATCTCAGTTTTTTTTCCAGAATGTAAATATATGGTTATTTCGTTTAAAAGTTGGCAAGGTAAGGAAAAATGAGTTAAGCATAAAAAAGAAGGATTTTGTTTCTCATTTTGCGTTATAAACCTATTTTAAGAAGTAGTTAAGGTTTAACTAAATAGAAAGTATATAAAAACGGTCAGGTACTTAAATCCTTTTATCCAAGGTTGTTTGGAATTCAGAAAAAATGCAGCGTTTAATGTCTTAAAAATAGGAGAGTATATATCATATGATAAGCAAATGTAAAAATGAAAGATGCCTCAATAAAAAAAATTGGATATATTTTTTCTCGGCTTACCCCAGTAGTAAATAGTATAACGGTAATCAATATGAGGTCATCCAAGACGAGAATGGGATTTATAAATTAACCTACTTTTACCAAGTCTCCCTATCAGAGAAGGTAGAGAGAATAGAGTGCCAGACTTGTCTATCATGACATACATTATTCACCTCATCTACAATCGTATACCTTCTCAAACAACTTCTACGAAATCTGACTTCTTACATTAGCTTCTTTTAAAATATTATTCTCTTGATTCAACCATGTCTTCCATGGCATTTTTCTATTACGCATTCTAGTCTAATTTGCACTGTATGTTTGTTTTTTCAGTTTTTCTTCAGACATTCGTTCTACATGCCCGAACTATCTAAGAGTGGTCTTTTTCATGCCTTAAGTTAATATTCATCCTAAATAATGTCATTCCGTAATCTGTCACACTGTATAAACCTATGTATTCTTTGTATTATTGTATTGTATTACACTTTCTTTGTATACAGTACAACCTGGCAGTATTATTGCCATGTGGTAATCTCTTCCAGCCAACCAGAAAGATGTTAAAGAGGTATTTTGTGAAAAACTTACTGAAATCCTTTTTAAAAAATCTGGGTTCCAGCGGGATTTGAACCCGTAACCTCCGAATTGGAAGACAGGCGTCTTACCAACTAGGCCATGGAGGTTTTCGTTCTTCTCAGTGTACGAATTTCTACAGCATTAATTCGATTCTTTTAAGTTTTTTTATGTCCGGGTTTAACTTCCGTATTCAAATTTGGTACTTGTATACTTTTGAAGAAAATCAGCACGTAAGGTTTTGATACTGTCAGGTTCGAATACGTGTATACATGTTTTAATGACTTATTGATTTTGTTTCCTATCGCTATACTCCGTTCTATAGCTTTCGTAACTCTGGGGTTATGAAGATTAAAATTATAAAGGAAGTAGTTAAAAAATTGATAATTACAAAATAAATTAATTTGATATAGTCTATGTTATAAAGATATTGTACAAAAGCTGAGAAAATGAAGTAAAAGTAATGATTTAAATCAGAGGTGGACAAACGGTCGATCGTGATCGACTGGTCGATTGCGTGATTATCGAAAATTCGTAATAGATATACGAGTATATATGTACTAATATGAATGAGTAAAACAAACACAAATTGTGTGTAGGGTTGTTTGAAATCGTAGACGACACTAATGTGCTTGTGTCATTGTAGCAAGATATTTCCTTACATAATATTACAAATCAATAACGTCTAGCATGATATCTATACAAACAGTAACGTTTCACTGCTAACTACGTGGTGTGCGTTATCAACGAATCGGAGACATTCCGTCGTTTTCGTATGTTATCGGCTTGATTGCTTTGAAAGGTAACGTCATTGAATAGTTACTTTGTTTTAGTGTGGTTGTTTAACACTTGTAGTGATGTGTCATTACGTGAAATTTTAATGTTTTTTGCTATTCGTATAAATATTTTTGTAGTTTGTTAAGACAAATACTGTTTATTCCACTTTATATAACGGTATAACTCTGCTGATTTCAATGTTTTCACCTCAGCATCAGGGGAGCATAAACCAGATTGAATTATGTTCAAATTTGTAGACATACATACGCACTTCTAACGGCGAAAATTAGGGTTGGAGATTGTGGGTTGCTATGTGATGTATCCTGCATCTCTCCATCCAGAATACCCAACACGGATTTTTGCCGTTAGAGGCATGTATGTCGGCACCAGTTCGAACATAATTCAATCTTGTTTTTGCTCCATTGATGATGAGGTGAAAACCTTGAAACTGGTATGGTTATACCGTAATATAAAGTGAAAGAAACAGTGTTTGACTAAACAAATTACAATGTCTTTAAACCTTCACAGCGTTAATGCCTTAACTATAAATACTTTTTAAATAACTTTTGTGTCGAATACGTATTTTTTTTATTGAGAATAAAAAATTAGTACTTTTTCTTCTTCTTTCCCCTTGCCTTATCTCATCAATTTCAGATAAAGATCAGCTGCTTCAACTTTTTTTTCTTCTCCCTTGATCCCGTCAATCACTAGGGGATAGCCCGAGTCTCGTCATGTCCTCCTCCACTTTCTTATGTAGACTATTTTTGAGTCTATATCTGCGTCTATTTTTGAGTCTATATTGAGTCTTTTTTCAATTCATATATGTCTTTAATGTACTTCAGAAACAAAATAAAATATTTCTTCCGCAATGAATGGGAAGAGTTTTCGACGATCTCCGTAGCCTAGTGGTAAGACGTCTTCTGGCCCGGAGGTAGCAGGTTTGATTTCCGCTGGAACACAGATTATTTTGTCTGGTTTCGTATACATATTTCTGGTTAGTTGGAAAAAATCACCACAAAACAATGATCCCACAAGGTTTTACTGTACACAAAGAATGTGCTATACGTGATTCGCTCTTGCGCTGTTATACCTACCAGACGTGATTCATTAAATAATTGTGGCATCGAGACCAGAGCGCCGTTGAGGAGAGTTAGCTATTTTAAACGGTGCTTTATAAAATTGTCTATTGAATTGAGTTTTTTACAATATTTGGAGATAGGTGTGATTCTTCAAATAATTGTGGGGTCGAGACCCGAGTCAGAGCGCTGTTGAAGACAGTTAGCTCACTGAGCGACACTTTATAAAAAAAATATTTAAATTGAATTTTTTACAATGCATTGAGACAAGTATTTGTGATAAATGTATCGCACAACATGTGACGTTCCAAAGAGAAGAAATCTTGAAATACACTTTATACGCGTATATAAGTTGTTCATGATGACATGAAGAAGTTAAAAGTAGATCTTGCTTCTTTATTGTTAACCCACCACTGACAAATAGAAAAACATATGATATTATACTCATATCAAACATTTACGATTGTAATTATATATTCATATAACGTATCTAACGTCAATAATAAAATATTGCCACCACAGTGGCGTTTAATAATAAATTATGGCTCTGGCTGAATTAATACCGCAGATTCCATATTCCAATATATCATATTATTGCCATCCATTTAGGGTGACTTAACCTGTCATAGATCTATTGAAAATGTTAGTGAATTGAATACAAATTTTTGAAACAGTATTTAAATTGTAAAGTATTGAAAGAGCAACTAAACAAATATATATAGTCCAAATGTCAGTGGAAAGTATGGCAGAGAAAGACCAAGCACAACATGGTTGAATCAAATTAATAATATTTCGAAAGAAAGAAACGTAAAAGTGAGAGAAATTGTAGGAATTGTATAAGTCATATACATTTTTTTAATCCACTTTGCACGGATTTCTCCCGTTACGCAAAGAGAGTCTGCTTCTAGTTAGCTTATTCGTTAGGAATGATATCAGCCAGGATTCTTTTCATACTGTTAGGCGGAGCCGAGAATATATCCTCAGTGTCATTCAGTTGGTTCAATATCTCTATACTACGCGTGACTGAGTGTTTAGCTATAATATTTGGTCTGTAAGTTCGTATGTAGAACAAAGGGTGAATATTTGCACGGATATATTTATTGGGGACATATACACTTAGTGATTCTAGTATCACGGGGCAGTTAAAGCAATCTTGCGAAACCTTTAGTAGGAATATCGCAATAGATATGGTTGTAGAAGAGGCGAAGGATGTGTGTCAAGATAGAAAAGGATGGTATTCTGTCATCTCTACTTAATTCTCGACTGGGAAATGGCGTCATGGGCTATTAAATATGTATGTAAAGAAAAAAAAATATTCGTGGTAGAGTGAAAAAAATACTAACCAATGTTTATATGAATATCGATACAGATATAATATTGGACTTTATATTGTATATATTACAGTGGAAGCGGATGGTCGATAAACATTAAATATTACTAGTAAATGTAGACATCTAGGTTATTTGTAATACAGTATCAACTATTCAAAATTAATGGTGAAAGTATACTTCCACTCAGCGTCGTTAGTGAAGATCGAACATTCATCTGCAGCTGCGATTCTTGCGTTTTGAATGAGAGACTGAAGTGTAAAGGCAAGAATAATGGCAGTGTATGCACTTCGAAATGTCATAAGCCTAACTTGTTGCAATAAAAAAATGGGATTTAAATGTTGCATTTTAAACTAACTTTCCCTATTCCAGTTAGTGAAGTTAATAAACACTAGGGAGGGTACACAATCACTTCTGAATATGGATTTAATGTTTTCAAACGAATAATTTCTCTTGAATCACAGATCACTTAAGTAAAGGATTACATTCACTAGTAATACTTGACATTCACTGTGACATATGTAAATAAATTAACGAAACCATTATATGAGCAATAAGATAATCTTTTGGACTCTCAAATGTTCAACACTTCGGCGTGTATTCCATACCGGTTGTATTCCATACCGGAGTGTATTCCATACCGGTTGTATTCCATACCGGCGTGTATTCCATACCCCTTATTGGTTCACGAGTATTTTTTTTAATTCAAAACCTAATGTTAAATTTTCAATTTGTGGTTATTTTATAATTTAATTATTTTATTTTTTTATTCTAGGTCCAAAAATCTGTTATTTGGAAATGTTATCTCTTTCCTAAAACATTAACTTCGAAAAGTTTAATAATCTTTGAGGGCTTTTCCATGAACACTTTTACCATGACTTGGATATGGGTTTTCTTGGATATAGGTAATTCTTATTCAAATCATTAGAACTTTTCCGGGTATCGCTTGAAGAGTCTCCATTTCTGAGATGTGTAATTAAGGCTTTGTTTTAACAATATTTAGGTCTTATGCATGTTTAAAACATCTTCACATTGTATTTTATTATGTATTAGCCACGTGTTCTCTAGAAAGTGATACATTTAGATTACTTAGATCTCAGGATGTATGTTATGTGTGTATGTCTTGCAAGGCGATGATACTTGACGAATTCAAATTGTAATAGAATTGCTTTTATGATAACTGTGGTTCATTAATGGTATTAAGAAAACTGTGATTGCTTTAATAAACGTATTATCGAGACAGAAAAACTGATTAATTCATTTTAATATCGTCTTAAATATTTTTTTCTTGTTTTTATTTCATAAAATAATTTATTTTTTTCTTATTGATAGTATTTCATTTATTGCGTTTGAGTACTTTTCGTTCAGTGTTATTTTACTAATATAGGTTGTCCTAAAAAAATGTATACATTATTTTATTTGGAGTTGCTGCAGGAATTGGTCATACCACGCATTCGTGAGAAGTTTAAGGATGAAATGAATTTTATTTCCAACAATATGGTGCACATCTTTACTACTATTGCGATGGAGGGTCCATTTTGACGAAAATTTGTCCGACAGATGGATGGGATGTAAATATAGCATTGAATACCCCCACGCTCTCCAGACCTCACGCCAATCGACTTTAATTAGAACTCGTTAAAGTTAAAATGTATGGTAAAAAAACTGTTAACACGTAATAGATTAAGAGCAGCCATTGAAAAAAATGCGCCCAAATATCAAAACAAATTATTCGTTATATTTATGATTCCACGTTATCACAGCGCATAGAACAGAACGACCATCAATTAGAGTATTTGTGATAATTAAAATATCTACGTCAGTCTTCTTTAACTTAAAGTTTTAATCTCAGTTAAATAAATGCTGAATTTATAAATATTTAAAGTGTATATACTCGTATATTGTTTTAGAACACCCTGTTTATTATATACATTAGTGATTTCATGCGCGAAATGTGTTTTGAATTATTGATTTTTGTTTTAAATTGTTGATATCTTTTGTTTAATAAATGTTTTTTTTAGTTGTACAAGACACTTAATAGCTCTATTTCCTTAGAATAAATAATATTATATATGATACGCAAAGCTGTGAGTTAAATTTATATTTCTTAGAGTTGATTAATAAAATTTAATGGAAAGTATTTATGTTATTTGGAACGTAACTTTTGTGTATATGTTCAGTGTTGGTAGGAACCACATATCCGTAATTTTGAAAACTGATGAAAACTTATCTCGTAAACAAGGCTTGAGGGGGAAATATGAAAATTTCAATAACACGGAAAAGTTTGGAATCATAAAAGCAAACCTCACTTTGATGAAGTTTTTCGTTAAGTTTTATCCGTGACTAACATATTTTTCAATAAAAATTTCATCCCTCGTTTTAACATGAAACTTTCCTTACCTTTTTTTCTCGTTCAAATATTATAGGTAAAATTATACATTTTCAAGGCATTCAATACTTTTATATACTTCACAAAACTACTCTAAAATATTGGGTTACTAGGAAAGTAATTTCGTATTTTTAAGTCAAATTCTAACGCAAAATTGCACCAAACCCTCGTAAATGGTAGTTATCGATATTTTATTGAGTATTTCAACAATCTGTCGTATCTTATAATACTGGTTATTCTAGAAAAAGCCTTGATTTGGTCATCATCAATGGTAATCGGCCGCCCAGAGTTGACATAAAATGTTATATGTCCTAAATAAAAAATGACATTTACAACAGTTTATTTTTAGGCAGATGTTTTATAATGGCTTTTCACCCAAGTTTGGGGAGTTTTCATGTTCTAGACGCGCGATCAAAGTATGGTTTTGTTATCAAAATTTTAAATAATACCGCCTTTATTAAATAAAATACTAATTTTATATCTATAATTCATCAAAATATATAAACTTTTTTAACACTTGGCAAACGGAGAGGGTCATGTTTGTAATATGATTCTGATATTGGTTGGTATAGGGTTATTTGTTAAATGTTCATTTTATCAAAACGTCGGATACGCATCATTAAGTGAGCATTCCAAGAATATATGATTTAACGTTTCCTCACTGAGGCCTCATTCCCACATGTTATAATTGAAAACATTGATCTTTATCAAATGTTCCTTTATAGAAGATTGTTTAATATGCATCCCACAGATAACAGATTTTTTCTCGCTAAGAGCACATTCACACATGCTATAATTGAAAACTTTGTCAAATGTTACTTTATAGAATAATATGCATCCCACAAATAACAGATGCTTCTTCGCTGAGGCCACATTCACACATGATATATTGAAAATATTGATATTTGTCAAATGTTCCTATGTAGAAGAATGTTTAATATACTATATATATCCCACAGATAACAGATGTTGAATGCTTATCTATGGATATACAGCTTAATCTACACTTGCAATATTTGGCATGTTGGAATATTTTATAGTATTCTTCTTTTTTACCAATCAGACATAATTTTATGCCTAACTATTGTATTAGGTGTTAACATAAGTTGTGTCCGTTTTTTTTTTTTCAAATTTAAAAATGAGCACCAAAAGTAAAACAAAATGGTAAAGATTATACGCCATTCGAAAGGAAATTGTTTGCTCTACAATATATTGTGTTTGTTTTTACGTTACATACAATATTTTATTTGATTACAAGCCTTCAAAATGGAATGTCAAGTCATCAAAATGGAATGTCAAGATAGTGAGCATTTTCGACACCTCCTTCTGTTCGCGTTCAATTGAGGGAATAAAGCTGCCAAAGCTGCTCGCGATATTTGCGAAGTGTACGGTGAAGATGCTATGAATTAAAGGACAGCTCGTCGATAGTTTTTGCGTTTCAAAGACGGTAATTTCAACCTGAAAGACATGGAGCGTTCCGGACGACCAGTAGTCTTCGATGAGTACCGCTTAAACCATATTATTCATGAAGATCCCCTTCAAACATTTTTCATCACCATTTTCAAACCATTTTTCATCACCAGTAATGATGTGGTGAAGGAACTTTTGCTTGTGGCCTTGCGTAGCTCGATGACGCGCGAGCAAACCAGCAGAAATTGTCGAACGTTGATTTTTGTTGTTTTCACTCAAAACATGTGGAACCCAAGCGCCGAACTTCTGGATTTTTCTGATTGATTTAAGATTGTGGTATACAGTCATGTGACTACAATTCATCTGCTCAGCCAATTCTACGGTGGGTTTAAGGAGATCTTCATGAATAATATGGTTTAAGCGGTACTCATCGAAGTCCACTGGAGGTGTCGAAAATGCTCACTTTCGTCTACTTGACATTCCATTTTGAAGGCTTGTAATCAAATAAAATAATATATGTAACGTAAAAGAAAACACAATATCTTGTAGAGCAGAAAATTTTCTTTCGGATGACGTATATAACCTTTACCATCTTTTTTACTTTTGGTGCTCATTTTTAAATTGGAAAAACGGACACAACTTATGTTAACACCCAATATTTGAGTAAAGTCATACACTGGAAAATAATTATTCTATTTTATATTATTTATATTGCTCAAGTGTTGATAATTCTGCAGAAAATCGTATTCAAGGTGTTGCAGCTTTCATAAAGTTATTGCAAAATCTTTAGAAAAATATTTCTGTCTAAGCATCTGAAACACCCGGTCGTAATTTTTTACTCCATTTACCCTATTGATTTTCAACTTCCGTCTTGAATTGAAATATTTCAAATAATAATATGCTTTAATGGTTTGCTGAAGTGAGTTGGTAAATTACATGCATAAATTATATGAACAAACTGATAAAGATATTTAAAGGCAAATTAAAAAAGAAATAAAACAATACGTTGTGTAATTTTGATGAGAAATTTTCATTAAATGAAAAAGTTATAAAATTCATGCTGCGTTGTCCCCGTCTAAGCAAACACGTTCAAATATGACTTTTAAGTGGTATGGACTCAGGGATTAATCTTAATTCTACTTAATAAACCAGTCTTCAAATGTAATAAGTGCCTCAAACATGTATGATAAACCCTGTCCTTAGAAAACATTTCAGAAGCACTGTTGGAAAGGGATATTCTAAAGAGATGTCAAAACGCTTGTACTGTATTGTATTATTTTGTATTACACTTTTGTTATATACAGTACAACCTGGCGGGATTTTTGCTATCCAGCAATCTCCTCCGACTAACCAGAAATATGTTTATGAGGCCCTAAGTAAAAAACTAGACTGAAATCAAACTTTTTTTAAATCTGTGTTCCAACGGTGATCGAACGCACAACCTCCGGTTCGGACACAAGCATCTTATCAACTAGGCCACGGAAGTCGTCTAAAAAATGCTTATGGTACTTTATAAATATTTCAAATACTTTGCAAATTCTCATTTCACAAGGCAATAAAAAAATCAGCGAATGGCGTTATGCCTACTGTTTATTCCATATAAAGCATGTCAAACCATACCATTATTTGTGTATGAACAAACGTAGCAAGAGCTTTTATTTACGAATACTTGTATCCAAATGATGTATTAAAATATTCAACAAAAAATATTACAAGTCAGAGCTTAAAAAGAATACCTTGATTATGGTTGGAGAGCCTGCGATAGTGATTTTGAAAGACGATTGCGATAATGATTTTGAAAGACGCCTGCGATAGAAATTTTGAAAGACACCTGTATAGTTTAAACATGCCACTGTTAATAATGTTGTCGATACTAATATTTTTTAATAAATGCGGCATATTGAAAACTCCACTATGAGGACAAACTTTAAAAATAAGAAAGAAAAATATGAATGTATCAAAGAAACATACGTCTTAAGCCTTTAAGCCTGAATACTTTACGGTTGCCACAATCATCTTATGTACATCAGTGGTTTTCTTTACGAAAACAAAATGTTCGGTTTTCTGAAAGTTCCTTTTCACCTTCTTCAAACTTTAGCTGTTGTCATTCATCAAGATTAGGTTGGATAAGATTAAAGTGATATTTTGGAATTGGGTAATACATCACACACATCACACACATACGAGCTCCCTTATATTTAAGTTGGATCCTCCTTAAAACATTGAAGTTTCCAACATATTTCCATAAATTACACAAAAGCAGTTAGTAGATTACTTCGCCATTTCCCCTCGAGAAATAATTTAGTCCCTGGGACATTAAATTACCAACCACTTGAAGCGACTATTGTTTACATTACGGCGGTTTCGAGTGTCTAATGGTTCCACTGAGATGCGCTCTTCTACCTTCACTATCTCAACTATAAACTTGCACATTTTACATTGCTCGATTGCAATAAACTGCAACTCTGTGGTCGTTTTAATCCACTATGTATGTTCATCTTTTCATTTAAAAAGATAAAACGTTTATCACTTTAATTTAATATCCTATTCAATAACATTTTTATATAATGAATGGTGCGTATTTTATTCAAAATTATATCTTAATTTATTACAGTTTCCAGTTTTACTTTTTTTATTCTATAATGATAACTTTTTATTTGTACAATGTAGCACAATTTCGACCGTTCAAATATTTACTACATTCAAATTAAAATGGTGAAATAACAGTGCGCGCAAATAAAAATATTTAAGTTGTTAAAAAAAATATATATACATTAAATATCCTCTGTGTCCTTGTTAGAAAAGATTTGTGTATTTTCAAATAAATTATTTATTTGTTTTTCAATGGACGACCAATTTCGACAGTTAAAATATTTATAAAACCAAAGTTTTTAATTAGAACTTCGAGTGAGCGTGAAAAAAAATCTAAGATATTACAAAAAGCATAAATATCAAGTAATGCTAACCTGCATAGCCTAGTTGATAAGGACGCTTGTCTATTTACCCGGAGTTTGTTTCAGATTTTCCATAATAATTTTAACTCTGATTTAAACTTCTTGCGTCTCGAACATATTTTTGGTTGGTTAGAAAAAATTGCAGCATGGTAATAAACTCGTCTAGTTGTACTGTACATAATGAAAACGTCAAACAATACAATAAAATATAACTGTGACTTGTACATTACAGAAAGAAGTACACACCTACAATTATACATTCCATCACACAACAAGCAGGAGCTGAGAAGGTCCAGGGCGGGTGGTATCCCGCACGTTTGAAGAAACTTAAAAAAACAACATGAATTGTAGAGGAAGGAAAGTAATCTGTTCTCGTGCTGATGGTGTCTCAATAGCTAGACGTGTGAGAACGAGTCAGCGTGCAACGAACATGTGTCATCATTATCAGATGACTTAGTAGGATTCAGGCATACCAAAAGGTAAACTTGTCTATATGCCCGATCTCCCTCAGCCAGATTATTTATATTCTGAGAATTACACTATCTCAATGAAACACGTCTACCAATAAGTAAATCGCTAACACTTAACATCGTCAAATACTCCACGATAGTCAAGTACTATTGTGGTGACTGAATCGTCGAAGTTGTGGCCACGGATACAGTGCACACTCCTTGTCTCGTTAATATTCCCTTGTATTCATGTGAAACGGTCTAGACTGTAAGTCTGATATGTACGAGTACATTCCCGGGAGGACTGGAAGAGATCCATTCGGCTACTCCTGTTAAGCAACTTGAACATCCGAGGGTGAGAGAGAAACCATCCGAGAGAAGAAAAGGTAGTTAAGTACTAAGGTGCCAGACTACTTAGGGCTTTGAATACCAAAAGACACATTTCAAATTCAACATTCTGAGAAGCTTTGAAAGTAGAATTATTCGGCCAAATTTGCCACTATTAAAAATCAAGCCTATCTCTGGTTGAAGACTTTGCAGTTTGTTAAAGCAAGTCTTATGTAACATAGCTAGCTCTATAAACGTTTCAATACAGTAATTAAGTCGCGACACGATGAATGCGTTTCTTGTTAATTCGCACCTCAAATAACTTTTCAATGTTGTTTAGCTCTTTATTCGGATTGCGGTTCATGAACTTCACCAGTTCGTACAAAAAATTGTAATAAAAATTAATCAAACACTATCACTCATTGTCCCATTAAACTTAAAAGAACGTATTTAGCTCAGTAACCCGATTGTACATAAAAAACGGTTAGCAAAGTGACCCTCAACCTTTTTTAAGTAGTAGAAAAAATGTACTTAAAATATACTTACGCCACATTATATTGATTGTTAATTTCAAACATTCCATGGGTCTATTATTTATTTATGACTATAGCTCAGAATTATGACACATTATAATGATTGTTTGTTTAAAATTATCAAATACTTTCTGGGGTAATTATTTCTTTATTTAAAATTACCAAATTTCAAGAACGGCTGCAGCCCTGAATTGTATATGGTAACACATTATATTGATTATTTATTTAAAATTATCAAATGCTTTCTGGAGTAATTATTTGTTTCTTTAAAATGATCAAATTTCAAGAACGG
The DNA here is from genome assembly GCA_949825065.1 of Odontocerum albicorne. Classification (NCBI taxonomy): domain Eukaryota; kingdom Metazoa; phylum Arthropoda; class Insecta; order Trichoptera; family Odontoceridae; genus Odontocerum; species Odontocerum albicorne. Next base: position 28,633,943 of record OX463850.1, read on the forward strand.
CTGCAGCCCTGAATTATATATGGTAACACATTATATTGATTATTTATTTACAATTATCAAAAACTTTATGGTGCAATTATTCGTTTATTTAAAATTGTCAAGAACGACTACCCAACAAAATTATAACACATTATATTGATTATTTGTTTATTTAATACTATCCAAAACTTTATATGGGGCTTTTATTTGTTTATTTAAAATTATCAAATCTTTATTGCGAATTCGGCTGACTTATTATGCATTATATTTGCTTATTTTATGTATGACAGTTTTATTGTTGATATTCTTTTATATTATACGAGTACTATACGCCTTAAATATTGTTTGATTGTTGTTTTAATTTTAATTATGTTTCTTTATATTCTATATATTTATTGTAACATCGTCGTCGCTGCTCCCCAAAGTTAAGGACCCCCTCGCCATTTTAACGTAAATAAAGTTGGAAAGCGTTGCTGTGCCGGTGAGTTTTATTTTCTTTCCTCCTTTCTCCTCTTTAAGTGAGTGACCCGTTGCACAATAGCAAACTCATCGGCCACACCACTGCGCTGTACTGGATCCGATAGCACGCTGAAGTGAGACGATCGGGCATACCAGCATTTTTTTTTCTTTTATTTTTTTAAAGAATCGATTTTACAGAAGTCATAGGTTTCCTTACACTCCCGAATACTAGGCGGAAACATGCCTTTGTAATTCGAGGGGAGTAGCACAGCGTAGGATTCAAACCGTCGACCTTCCGCACGAAAGTCCAGTGCGTTGACGCGCGGCCATGTACCTCGTATTATATGATATACTCGTATGTCAGCGGTCGTGGTCCTGTATATGTCAGCGGCCGTGGTCCAACGCCTGACATCCACGTTAAGCAAGCAGACGCCCCAGGTTCGATTCCTGTACTGTTTGCTGCTTACCATAAATTCTTATACGGCTAATAAATAACACAAAAAATACACTTTAGAAATTTGATATATTTTCGCTATGGAAATTTGATCTCTTTTCTATGAGAACTTTGGGTTTGATCTTTCAAGACTGTATACTTGCTTAAGTGCAACACATTGCACACAATAAAACAAGACACTTACATGCATCTTTCATCTACAACATCGTTGACAATCATTCTCTGTAAGGAGAAAGCATATTGTAATTATTATTGAATCGATTTTTGGTCAAGTTTCGGGCCGTTAAAAGTTGATAAATAAATATATTTAAATATTTGTAGACCTCCTGTTTTAAAAACCACTGCTTTAACGTAAACTTCGAAGCTAGGCAGAGTACTCTTGCGTAACGAACAAAGTATCCGAATTCAAATAGGCTCCGGATAAGGAGTGTATATAATTCACATAGATGGCAATCGCACAAGCCATTTGACATAATAAATAGCGCGAAGAGGTGTATGCTTTTCTTTTTATCAGAGTTCTTTTCTACTCGAGCTAACTCCAAAATGCCCCTCAGTATGGTTCGTAGACATACATTTAGAGCCGCACTCGTATCCTGGCAATAATATGGTCATAAAAACATAAGCTTCGTAATTTTTTTCTTTTTCAGGCAATATAATAAAAAGTGTTACGCCAGACTAAATTACAGACGCCCCCTTTTAAGAGTTTCAGAGCTTTTATAGGTTATAAAAAGAGTTGTCTCATCAAAATACGGTTGTGTATCAGAATGATAGATAAACACATGTCTATATATAACGCGGTTTTATTATAAAATATTATCTCAATAGCGCTTTGATTTTTATTTATATATTATAGATATAAAGCATATTATCAGCATAGTTCTATGAATAATGGTGCTACACTTAAGCATAAATAATACGACCACCCCATTTCCCTCTTGGAGTAGGCAGAGAGGACATACCATTAGACTTTCCTATCTCGACATACATATTTTGCCTATAATACACCTCATACAAAAACTACGATTTCTCTGACTTTCTACATTTCCTCTATTCAAAATACGACGACCTCCGTGGCCTGGTGGTAAGACATTTGTCTGCCGATCCGGAGGGGGCGGGTTCGATCCCCGCTGGAACTTAGTTTTTTTTAAATAGGATTCCAGTCTGGTTAACACTTAGGGCCTATAAAAACATCTTTCTGGTTGGCTGGAAGAGATTGCCACATGGCTATAAACTCGCCAGATTAAAAAAATATATATGTATGTATCATTCACATGTTCCAATCATATTTTCCTCGGTCTTCCTCTCACATTTGCAAAATATGTTTATTTTTCTTCAGTCGTTTAACATGTCCAAATTATCTCAGGTGCTCTTCTTCATCTTAATCAAGACATCAGCCTTAAGATCACATTAATCCCTTATCACTCCAGCAGATATAGTTTATAGGCTCTCCGAGTTCAACCCTCTTCTTTTTGTACTATTATAATTACTTAAGGCAGTCACTTATGATCGAATATAATTGTCAGCCATCTTGTGGATGGAATACACCTATACGTGTATTGGTTTAAAGTGTGCAAACTATTGCACTTTAGCAAGCATACACTCTTGACAGATCAAACCCAAAGTTCCAAGGGTGATATTGAACTTCCAAGACATTGACAGGTTTAATCTGCTGCAATCTTTCTTTAGCGAGAGTTTTTTTTACATAGAACTATGTTTAGGTTGCTTAACAGGGCTATAAGAATTTATGATAAGTTTAACATAGTTCTCATAACAAATATGTTTTTCTAAACATATGTAGATGTTGGGACTTACCTTATCTAAAGGCCGAAGCCATAACCTTTGTATCGTTACACTCAACATATACTCGTATATATTTACTTTTAATATTTTTATCTGTCAATAATAGTATATCCAAATGCCGAGTAAGAGCGCCCTAGGCCCAGAGGCTGCGTTCAAAACGGCGATATATTAAATGTCCTTTTAGTATTATTATTAAAATAATTGAGGCAATTTGTGCGATCCATCTACCCTTTAGCTAGAGACTATTTTAAAAATTGGCCCAGTAGTTTAGTTAAACAAATGTGCAAAAATAACACAGTTTTATTTCATCAGCGGATAAATAGATACAAAGACCTCCATGGGTCAGTTAGTAAGACGTCCGATTTCCAGCCTGAGGGTTGCGGGTTCGATTCCAGTTGGAGTCCAGATTGTTTATAATTTCAGTCTGGTTTTCATTAAAGGCTTCTTAAACATATTTCTGGTTGTTTGGAATAGATTTCAACCTGACAACAATTACGCTAGGTTGTACTGTAAATACTGAAAATGTAAAACAATACGATATAGTGACTGATAAATATAATCTATGGGAGTATACCATAATTGAAAGAAGTAAAAAACACGAGATAGAAAAAAAATACTTAAAATATTCGAATTCTCGAAATTGAGGGTAAAAATTATTCATTGAAATTTGGTCCTTTTTGACCCTCGAATAATTAATATTCAGTTGTTTGATACAAAGTGGTTTTTTTAAACGTTTTTTATTCACTAATTGTGTCTTTCTTATTGTAGTTTGGAGCTGAAAGATTTTTATTCACTAATTGTGTCTTTCTTATTGTAGTTTGGAGCTGAAAGATTTTTATTCACTAATTGTGTCTTTCTTATTGTAGTTTGGAGCTGAAAGATTTTTATTCACTAATTGTGTCTTTCTTATTGTAGTTTGGAGCTGAAAGATTTTTATTCACTAATTGTGTCTTTCTTATTGTAGTTTGGAGCTGAAAGATTTTTATTCACTAATTGTGTCTTTCTTATTGTAGTTTGGAGCTGAAAGATTTTTATTCACTAATTGTGTCTTTCTTATCGTAGTTTGGAGCTGAAAGATTTTTCAAATATCCGGTACCGGTTAGTTATAATTTAGGGTTATCGACAGGTTATCGTAATTTAACATTATTGCATAACAACTTTCGTTGTATACGGTACAGCCTAGAAATATCTTCCAGCTGACCAGAAATATTTTTTTTTTGTATGTATGGTTTATTTGATGAACTTGTTGCTATACAGCCATTTCTTTCAACCAACCAACTTACTTTGGATATGTTTAAATGTTTTAATTAATGACAAGTTTTGCAAAAAAAATTAAACCCAAGTAAAAAAAATGATAAACGTCTTAGCAACAATCGTAGAACTATAAGAAAGAGATTTCTTCAAGGATAAGAGAAGAAAACAAACAAAAAATAGTATGAAAGGATAGTGTTGACAGAAGGTGAAGGTTGCTTCGCTGCCCGATTTTAAACCGTTGAAATCTGTATCAAAACTGACACGTAAACATATTTCTTTAGGTTAAATTTGAATGGAGTGAATTATTTTGGAAGCTCTGAATTGAAATCCAAACTGGATACCTTTTCCGAAAAATCTGGGCTCTAGCGAAAATCGAACTCGCAGAAGACAGAAGTCTTATTATTAACCTTTCTTTGACGAAGAAATATTCTTCTTTGTCGTGTACTGAGGTAAGCGTCGTGGTCTTCTACTATGTCTGGAATTTCGTGCACCACCTGTTTCCATCCCTCTCGATCCTGGGTCATATTGAATGCAGCGCTTAAAGGGTTTTTTTTTTTATATTTGATCTGTTTATTTCATAGGACACTTTCTTCTTCTTGCTCACGTTTCTTCAACTGCATCCATGATCACCAGCTATTCCAGACTTTACTTATTATTTTTGCCAAAATGTTAAACTATGTTAGAATTATTTTCCTACAGATTGTTGAGATCTTTTCGGTAATCTCAGATTATTATATGGTAAAGACATTTATGTGCCATGGGGTACGAAACAACCACCTTTAAAACCACATATCCAATGTATCTATAGTATTTTATTCCTTCTTTCTCATCGTACGTGTTTTTAAAATGAAACTTTATCCTTCGAAATAGAGAGTCAAACACGTACAGATAACCTTATAATTTATTTTTTTGTTGAGACAGCGACGTTTTTTTTTACAGAAAATGTAATCACAAGTTATTGGTGCCGTTGTCCTTAATAGCAGAGATTTTTCCTAATTACTCGAGCAACCTGAGTCCGAATCTTAATTTGTTTGTGCGAAGTTTTTTTTTATTTGGGTATTCCTGAATCTGTGAATATAATTTTAATATATATGGTATATTTCTTGCTAGTTTTAGCCAATAACAGTGTATCATTGTAATTTTATGTATTTTTTTACTATTTCAATAGTCTTATATATGAATGTATCAAATACGTTGTGACGTCACGTAGTAGCGAAAAAGTAACACAGCGAAGGAACTTCAGCGACGAAATAACTGAATGTGAAAAAAATAGTAGTGACGACGGCCTTAAGATCTGGTATCACGGGAGGAGAAAAATGACTCACAGTGCAGTAAATATACCTATGAAGAGGGTCTAAGAATATAATTCAAACACCCCAACAAGCTGTCAGTACTTACTTTTAACGAAAACTTTGTACGCAACAAAACTATCATTTAACTCCACCAGATCGGAGTAGTCAATCGGTACGAAGCTCTGCAGATGTGGGTGCTAGATCTACCTTTATCCGTTTTTTTTTTAAAACACATTTGAAACACGTTCTGTCTAAGTAATCTTGATGATACCTTTGTAGGTCCATTTATCAAAAGCCTCGTGCATTTTAGAGGCAGAAATAGCTCTAATGGCGTATTTCAAAAAGTGTGAACAAGAAGTTTTTAATAAAGCTAAAACACATTCAAATAATTTATTCATGAATAGGGTGAAAGAGATGAAAGAGAAGAAGATAAAAGAAACATTTTTCAGGTCAGCAACTATGAATGTACCAGAATGGTAAAATAGAAGAAATGCCGATTTGTAAAGATAACTTTAATTTCAAAAGAAATACACTATGAATTTTTCATTTCTGAGTAGAACTACAACTACTCGTGTATAAAAATATATCAAACAAAAAATATGTTCATGAGTTCATTAGTTCATTAGTTCTAAGTTCAGTTTCAAAATATGTTCATGATATTAGTTCTAAGTTCAGTTTCAAAATATGTTCATGATATTAGTTCTAAGTTCAGTTTCAAAATATGTTCATGATATTAGTTCTAAGTTCAGTTTCAAAATATATTCATGATATTAGTTCAAAGTTCAGTTTCAAAATATGTTCATGATATTAGTTCTAAGTTCGGTTTAAATTTTAATTCAATCTTAATTCAAACGTATGCGTTAGAAGATATCTACTAACGTTGGCGGCCGTGGTCTTAAAGCAAGCGGGCGCCCTGGGTTCGATTCCAGGAAGATTGAATTCCGACTTTTTTCACTCTTAGACTATTTTGCATATAATTTTATCGTATAAATTAAAAATAAATGATTTTTTTATTTCACTAACGAAATTTCAAACTGAAGAGAGCCTCGGGATAGAAAGTAGAAACACGTGTAGCGGGGACGAATATTATTAGTAGGATAGCAAAGTAATTTATCATTAAATATCCTTAAAAAAATGTGTATACATACATACATACCATCACGCCATCTGTCGGGGTAGACAGAGATTATAGAGCGCCAGACTTTTCTATCTTGACATACATCTTTAGCCTCTTCCACATCTATATACCTTCTCATCCAATCTCTACTGTTTCTCCTTCTTTCAGAAAATCGTTCACTTGATCTAACCATACATTCCTTTGTCTTCCTCTCACACGCTTTTCACTCACACTTACACTATATATCTGTTTTGCAAGTCATTATTCATTCATTCGTTCCACATGCCCGAACCACCTCAAGAAAAATAATTTAAAAAAACATTATGTTTGTTCATAATCATGGTTATTTCTTGAAATAAATAAAAAATGTATTAAAAAATTGAATGTGAAGAAATTATAATAGTTCAATATTATTAAGTTATAAATAAAAGGCTACAAATCTAGATCCATATAAATTGTGTGTCTATGTTAAATTACCTGTTGTTTTTTTCATAAATGATGTGTTCATAAAATTTGTTGTCATGTATGATATAAATAAATAAAAAAATAAGTGCTAGGCGCATCCAGAAAGTAAAGAACGATTGCGCACCACGCCTTACACCGATCCTCCACCACCGCGATTGTATGCGCGCCAGTTAGCTCCTTTCCTCGCTTCAGGGCCGGGATGACCCACGTAATATATTTTTTTAGACGAAGTTACTCAAAACATTCTTAAATTTTATAGCTTTAATTAAGTATTACCACCTAAAAATTTGAGAGTTCTTCTTAATCTCAATTCTTCGAAAGACACACAACAAAACATTACAAGCGAATTTACTAATAAAACGTCTCCGTTCTGCTTACCTTGACAGGGCAACGGCGGGAGTTATAAATTTACTTCAATAATTAAATCTGTTTATACAATATAAAAACAATTAATTCTAAAATGAAAATTTCTACAGCACCCTTCTTCACTATTACAAAATGAAAAGAAAACATTATTCAGAGATTGAAACATGGAATGTTTTTTCAAAACGAAGCGTCTCCTGAATTAAACGGAATCCAATGAATAATTCTAATTTGACCGACAGTACTTTTTCCGAGTAACAAATAAAAAGTGATCCAAGAAACGCGTAAACCAAATTTATATAAACTGAAAAAAAATTTAAGGACATAAAACAGAAATAAAAGTTGTGTAGGAGGATAAAGGTTCGCATATTTTTGTTTTGTTGTTGACAAGTGATGTCACCATTAAATTAGGTCCAGCTAAAACAGAGATTCTCAAAGAAAAGCTTATCACCCCTCTGGGAAAGATATTAATTTTTAAGGGGCGTTGAGATTATGTAAAGAATCATAAACATAGCGCTAGGGCTTTGTGGCATTTTTTCCTGTAGTTCAGTTCCACCACCATCCAACCTTTTATGGGAGAAAGAAGTCCCCATCCAAGAAGGAATTTTCCAAACAACTACCATAAGCCTGAAAAGAATAGTAGCAATGGCAAAAGTTCTACGTCATAGGAGAAGAAAAAATACTCGCAGCACAATAAATATACTATAAAGCGATTTACAGGCAGGAATTGTAACAGCCTTCTTCTTCTCAGTGTCATGTCAGGTCCGCCAACGTTGAATATCATTTGAGAATAGACGTATTTATCCTCGGCAGCCCGAAAAAGATCTCCAAAGCCCCTTATGCCAGTCCAATCACGTATATTGCGGAGCCAGGAGATTTGCCTCCTGCCAACACCTCTTCGACCCTCTATTTTTCCTTGGATGATCAGGTGCAGTAATTTGTACTTTTCTCTTCTAAGTACATGACCCAAATAGGACACCTTTTGTATTTTAACATTAGTCAGCAACTCTCTATCAACTTTGGCTATTTGAAGAACCCATGTGTTGCTGACTATATCCGTCCAGGGTATCCGTAGCATTCTCCGGTGCATCCACATTTCGAATGCTTCCTGTCGGTTCATACTACTAACTTTAACAGCCTACCAAGCGGCAAATAGTTTGGCAGAAAACTTTAAGCACAACAAAACTATCATTTGATGCCACTAGATTGGAGGTAACAAATCGGTCCGAAGATGTACCGATGTAAGACTGAATGGATAACTACGGAAATATTTGACTCGATTACCAGAATCACAAAATGTTATCTGTAATTGATCTAGATGGTCTCAAAAATACAGCAAGGCGAAGGGACAAGATTGTAGCTAAAACGTTTGATATTATAGACTCCGTGGCCGTAGACTAATTGGATACGACAATAGCTAGGATACGCATATGGTGAGTCGAGGCGTGCCCTGATGCAAGGAAAAGAAATAATGGGAGTCAAGGAAACAAAGTGGAATGACGACCATCATTATTTTACTGACCATTCATTCCAGTAATAAAAAATTTGCTAACTGAATAGCCACAGCTCGTTTCAAGATTTCGTTGCGCTTTAGTTAGGAGAAGCATATTTTGTTCTTAACTTCGTTCTAAGGATCACATTAATAACGATTTGTTTTTATTAATTTCAGATTTAATAATGGTTCAATATAAAAATAAAAGTTGTAATACGAGTATACATCACACCGTCTCCTTATCGGGATAGGCCGATATTTTGCATTGTTTTTTCTAGATTTTTTTCAGTTCAGTTTAAAAACAATATTTTTTTTAATTTAACTGTTTTAAATGCACTTACCCCTCTATTTAAGCCGTCTCCATTTACGCGAATTCCCTTTAACGCGACTTATTATGTTTGAAATTAGAGTCATGGAAAGAGTCAGTCAATCAGCAGATTCTAGATAGACTATTTATCATATGCCACCCACATCGAAAATTTACATCAATAAGAGATACAAAAATAACAAAGAATAATTTATTCATTAAGAGTAATTTTATAACAAGTAGAGTAAATTATTTGTTAAAAAAAACACAAATAAATCGCACAGCCCTGATCAAAATACGTGTTTTATAATTTAACAGTAACCACTTATAATAGTAATGATAAAACCTAAGTAAAGCCTTTTAACGTATAAGAATAAAATATCTGAAAATATGTAAAATGCTCCATTCACGGGCTTTTTTATTTACGAGTTGTTTTCTTCGAACCAATTACCCGCGAAAATGGAGAGATTACATTATACATTTTTTTTCAGTGATAAATCTTAGCGTTTACTTTCGTTTTATTTATAGGAACAATCGAAATACAGACTGAAAATCTTTACATAATACCATCACTTCCTTGGGGTAGGCTGAGAGGACAAAGCACCAAATTTTCCTGTTACAACATACTTTCTTTGCCTCTTCTTCATACATTTACCTTCTCACAAAATCTCTTCCGTTTCTCTAATTCATTACTTTCCTTACAAAATTACATTAATTTAGTCCAACTATTATTTTTTAATTCAACTTCTAGAACGGCATTCACTCGTGCTTGCGTTATAAATTTGTTCAGTTAGTATTTCGTCACCAATCCTTTCAACATGTCCAAACTACCTCAATGTGCTATTTCTCCCCTGTTTAACACATCAGTGTTAAACTCACGTTCACCCTTAATAATTTTATTTCTTATTTCGTCATATTTTGACATTCCACATATTTTTTATCAGTGCTCGCATTTGCACCGCATTTCCTCAACTCCTTTCATTCATTTTTCTCGTTCACGTTTCACTTTCATACATCAATGTTGGCCCTAATATGTGGTTGTGAATAACCATATTAGCAGATCATGATATTGCTTGGTGTGAATACATATACTCGTATTTAGTATTATATTGAATTTGTTTCCTATAACAATTCGTAGTTCAATGTCTCATTGTATCTTTATTTACGAGTATTTATCACTTTTATTGCAAATACAATCTGGTGGGCTTACTACAAGGTGGCAATCTCTTACAATCAGCCAGACAAAAGTAAATGAAGCAAATTACTTGGTCGCATAAATCATTCAAATGACTATCCATCCCCACAAATCCATAAACACATACGTGAACATATGCCCACAAACCTCACAAAGACGGACAATCACCCGAACATTATTTTTTATATAAAGTGAGATATCATCAATCAAAAGAAAAGGAAGGGATGGTGGAGAGGAAAAGAAAAGAAAAATCAGGAACGAATACGTTATTTTACTGACTAGAAATAAAGAGTTTTTTCAGTCGTTTCTTAAAGCATCCCAAAGACGGACTGAGTTTTACGAGTATGGTATATTGGTTTGTAACTGATTCATTCAACCAGTTCAATGCCTTCTGGTATGAAGTTTAGGAGAAAATCTTTCTGTCGTCTGAAAATATACTACGCAAATTCTTCAACTCGTTCTAATCTTTAATTGTTCACCTTAATATCACATTTTATATTCCTGTCACCCTTTTTAATTATCATGACTTAAGATTTTGCAATATTTATTAAACGATTTTGTTTCCTTCACATTTGACATATATGTCACGCTGTAAATCTTTAGTGGTTTAAAATTTCATAAATACCTGTTGTTATGATACGTATGGCTGAAATATTAGTGTCTTACCAACTCAGTCACGAATATCGTTAAAAATAATAAAAATGTGTAGAGACACCGAATAATGGAGAAGAAAAAGAGCACGATAACAAAAGATACGACTAATACCCTTTTTCATTATTTTTTTGGTTACCATTGGGAATCAAACCTTGAACTTCCAGGTACAAGGTCATCGTCTTATTAAAACAGCGTCCAGAGGAAGTATTTGTAGAAGTAGAGATTTCTTACCTGAAATAGAACATAAAGATAAAGCAATGTAAGGACATGCAAGACCTGTGCCCGCCCCATAATGACATACAGCATCGAGTCTAGAGCCGACACTGTCAAAAACAAAAATCTCCTTCAAACCAGTGAAATTAAGGTACTCAGAAGAATTGCTGGCAAAACCCTTCGTGATAGAGTTCAAAACACAGAAATCCGAAGGATATGCGAAGTTGTAAATATTGTCAGATGGGAACGACAGAGAAGAGGTTCTGGAACGAACATGTATCCAGAATGGCGGAACTAAGAGCCGTAAGAATGGCCAGGGACAGTATCCCCCAAGCAAGCAGACCTCCAGGACGACCTCCCAAAAGATGGGAAGACAGCTGGCCGTCGATGTCACAAGAGGGAAACAATGATGCAGGACCATAACAAGCTAACAGGCCTAAAATAAGAAGAAAAAATAGAAGAACATAAGAGTCACATTTTTTTATTTAAAAGTTTTTATACAAAAAAAAAAGATTCAACAATGAAGACTAGCAAGAAATGAATAAGAAACTTTCTACCATAATACTATGAGACCAATTAATTTTCCTCCTTATTGAGTTCGTTTTCTTTTTCTTTTGAACATTCAAGTTTACTAAGTGCATTGAAGAAAATTCCAGCGCGATTAGGCAAATGAATCATTTAGGAATAATGAACCAGTAGGCTGAGTGATCACGGTTTAAGAAAGGTTAATCTCCTCTCAATTACATGAAAGGGCTGGCACATTTTGCTAACTAATTTTAATCCATCTGCATTAATGAGTGTCTTCAAAAGTTTCCATCTTTCTCATCATGGATTTGGATTCTTTATAATAAAGTAGATCAAAATGCGAAACTTTAATTTTTAAGTTCTTTTACACAGTTTCTTTGTCATGCTTTGATTCCAGCTTTATTTAATTGGAGGAGTCAGCTTGTCCTAATTATCCGTATAGCGACGGTATTCAAGTGTCAAAATTTTAAGATAACATTTTTTAGAAGTAAAATTAAAAAATAGATCTTGAAATTATTTGGCAACTTCAAGAGAGAGTGGCTGAAGATATACCAAGTAGATACATACCATCAAGTGAATTATTTTTATTTCACTCATCGAATAAACGTTCACTCAAGATTAAGGTTAGGTTAGATTAGGTTTATATAATATAAGTCTGAAATAAATGAAGAAATACCGAGGATATGAAGGGAAGAAATAATTAAAGGAGACTGTTGTAAAACTTTCAATTTAAAAAAATATATATATATGCAAATATAGGAAATCATAGAGAAATTTGTCCTCTCTTCTTAATTTTCTTTGCCTTATCTATCTAATCCATTTGAGGTTAGATATTTTTGGTGCTTGGGTCTTTTTCCTCCACCTCGCCAAATCACTGAGGGATAGTCTCGTCATGTCTTCCTCCACTTTTTTATGTGGCTTGCGTCTCTCTCTGAGTATTTTTGGGAGTTCCTCATCCGTGGCTGTCATAAGCGTAAACCCTTTATCCTGCCGTTAGACGTGCCCATACCAATATTGTCGTGTTTTTCGGGTTTTATCTACTATTCGAGGCGCATTTTAAATTGTTCCATGAATTCGTTCATTTCGGATCTTATCCAATCTAGTGATGCATATATGTTAATATGCATCTCGGCGACATGAAGCAATTGTTTTTCTATTGTTTGTGAAATGTGTTCTCTCTGCATACCTCATACAAGGGACATGGCATGACAGTTTCAATGAGTGTATAACATTTTTCGTAAAAATGGTACTATGAAATGGAAACATCTTTTGAGTGTCACAAACGTTTCCATTATATTGTCAAATATTAAAAAAAAAACAGTCATCATTATCACTATTTGACAGTACCCCTCTTTGGCAGATAGAAAAGATCTCCACGTCATGCTATCTAGGCACATATTTTTATTTTCTAGTATATCGATATACCTCGTCATACAAAGCTTTTAATACTTTCAGAATTTGATTTACTTGGTCATGCCACGTTTTTGAAGGTTTTTTTGGACTTCTTTACTGCTACTATACATATTAGTTTAGTAACTATTTCAGTATTCATTTTATCTACATAGCCGAACTTTCTCATTGTTTTTTTTCTTCTTTTATTGAAGCACTTCATCTTTCTTTAATCTCCGATCTATCCTTATGTCTTCATTCCTTTTTCTGTCATGCATTATTTTTTAACGCATTCTACGCAACGTTTAAAAGCTATTCAATTAATTTGTTGCATTTATCTTAGTGTCATAAATTTTTCACTTTGAAGTTTGGTTTGCATATCAACTTTTATGAGTAAAAATACAAAGAAATCTATTGTAATTTGTTTCATCAAACACAATTTAATCCACTTTATGTAACGGTAAAACCCTACCGGTTTCGAGGTTTTCACCTCATCATCAGGGGAGCACAAATAATTTGTGCTCCCCTGATGATGATGTGAAAACCTTGAAATCGATAAAATTATACCGTTACATAAAGTAGAATAAACAGTGTTTGATAAAACAAATTATAATGTCTTTAAACCTCCACAATGTTAATGCCTTAACTATAAACGATATAAAAGAAACCGATTATTCGAGTTCAAAAATGTAAAACATTTCATTTCATTACTGGAATAATGATAAAAAAAAAACAAAAGGATGCATTCAAATCGTTTCGAAAATCTCGTTCAAACTTTGACACATTCAACATATTGAATTGTTAAGTTCAACATCATTTTTTATTTGTAATACTATGAATGTCTTTATAATACACATTTGCATATTTGCGTGGAATAAATGACATATTTAAATTTCCACGCTTTTAGGACATTTCAAATGATGAAACTTCATTAAAAACAGATTTATTCCGTACAATTTGCCAGCATAACTGCTTTAACTACACGGCACAACTACATTCTCGAAAATGTTGTTTTCAAACTTGTGCATAAAGCATTTAACAAGAGTGTGGCTTCATTCCTAAAATATATAACTTATACCTGGAAGCTTTTAGGCAAACTTTACTTCATTTGAACTTTTTATGAAAAATTTCAGCTATCTCTTGAACTTTTTGAATTGAAGAATTTAACCGGAAATTCGAGATTTCTTTTACTTTTATTAAGAGCTTTTGGCTTATACCAGGGAGATTAATTTATTTTAATCTCTATATTATTAATAATACAATGAATTTTAAGCGCTTTTTAGTAATGCTGTATGACTTTTGTCAACTTTAATTTAACCTTATAATTGAATAATAAAATAAGTCCATAAACTTATTTTATCAAATAGTCAAAACATAATCATCTATAATTTTAATGATAAATATGCCTCACACGGTTGAATCTGAAGCTTGTAATAAAAGTTATACATTGCATTGTTGAAATATTATGTGAGTATTTGAATCTCGATCAAAACGTCGTTTTTTTATAATATTTATAGAATCTGTGATAAGAACCTGATTAAGATAAATTTACAAATATAAATACACAGGAACAATCAAATATGTAATTAGAGATATTTGAATATGACACTAAATTGTATACTAAATACATTATGAAATATTTGATACATCTTATAATTATAACTTACTTATTTATGCGTAATTTGGTTAGTTAACAAGTGTTGTCTTTCAATATTTGTGGATTAACTCAATAATGAAATTTTAGGGCGTGATATCAAAGCCTCTGCAATATCTGGATCCCTCTAATACAGTATATGAAAAAGTAACAACAGAAATTAAAGTGTGGATCTATAAAATATCCATTCAACATGTGATAACAAAGTATTGCGATGTATAACTGATAAAACAAGCCGAGACAATTTGAGAAATTCAGAAATGAAAAATCCAAATACGAGTACATCGAAAGATAGGTAAAACGTGATTCCATCAATATAATGTTATACGAGTATGATGGAATGGTGGAATCCTATTTTTGCACCAAAAAAACTATAAATATGGTATAAAAATAGATGGTATAAAAAAAACTATAAAAAAACTATAAATATGGTAAATATGGTCAATCCTGAAAATACATTTAAATTATTTTGTTAAATAAATCAGTCCAACTTTGAAACGATTCCTCCACCCGCTTCAAATTCATAAATTTAACTGTAAAAAAACTGATTCTGAATAAAATGCTAAAACCTTTGGTAAAAATATATTGTATTGCATTACACGTTCAACGTATGTTATACATTACAACTTGGCGTGTTTGTTTCCGTGTGATAATCTTTCCCAATTAACCGTCTGTCGTGAAATGTCTGAAGTGAAAATAACATTGGAATTATTTGTGCCCAATTTGCTATGATAATAAGACTTCAGCCTCTCAAGTATTGCACTCAAATGAAGTGACCCCTAGCAAAATATACAGTTTAAAAAAAAGAGCATTACTGATTTAAATGTTGAAATGAAAAATCTATGAAGGACATTTTTTCACCAACTGATTTTTTAGGGAAAACTGAAAAACTTTTAGCAAAATTCGCTCAAGACATTACAACCCTAATTGAATAGATTGTTTTTGAGTAGACATACTTATTAGGTTTTCTTGGGCACTTCTAGTTACGGTGGGAAAATTATTGACAGCTTTTTCAATTTGAAATATATTAGTTAAAAGGTTTCCACATTCTTTTTCATTTTCCAAAATATTATGGATTAAAAAACAACGTATTGTTAAAATATTTTAAATGTATTTAAATATTTTAAATTGAACAATAGAAATTCTCAAAAAATAAAACGAGATAGCTTGTAAAATAATAATACATACATATCATCTCTATAAATTTCTTTTGGGAATATATAGAGAGACGTTTTTTCCTTCTTAACATCCACACAACTTCTTATACAATACATTAAACTCACATGACTTAAGTGATAAAACTCCCGTTTCACAGTCTGGGGGCTGCTGACGCGAATACCGTCAGTACCCATTTAAACAAATTGTAGAATAGTTTTCACTTAAGACTTTCAGAAGTTTTTTGTTTGCTTGGAAGAAATTGCCACAAGGAAATTAGCCCACCAGGTTGTATTGTATATAACGAAAGTGTAATACAATACAATTTTTCAGATTCTTTCAAAATTGAATAAACTTAGTATTTGCCTGCCCCGACGAGAAATTAGCGTCAGCGTGATAAGAAGGGTTGTAAAATACTTATTGCCCTTATTGCATACTATAAGTCATATACGAGTATATTGTACTATTGTACTACACTTTCATTGTTTACAATACAACCTGGTAGATTTATTGTCATGTAACAATCTCTCCTTATCATATAAAACATAAACAAATAGTTTGTTATGCCTTAAACATCATATTTATATTCAAATATAGTGTTTTTATATTTGGAAACATATCTTAAATTTGTTAATCTAAAAAGAGCATTACTTAGATACTTGTACAAAGACCGGTTGTTTCTTGGTTTGTTTTATTTGATATTAAATTCTATTTTTTTCTTAATTATTATTTATATAGTATCTCTCAATACATCTGAATGTATGACTTGGGAATGTTTGAGAGTGTGGCAGGCAGACAACATTTTTTCGTCCTATATCGAGCCTTCGAGCTAAAAGCCGCTAGAGTTGGCACGTAACTAACAGTTTACCACCGTAAAGTGGCAACAATACTCGCACACGTCTAGTCTTTACAAGTATCGCTACCCGACAAACTCTCAAACCGAACAAGGACTCTTTTTTTACGTTTTTTTGGAACCATTGGGTTTGAATCCGATACCCTCCACTGAAATACAAGCGTCACCAACTTAGGCACGGAGGTAGTCAATAAATTCTGATAAAAATTATATCATACCACGTTTGCCTTCAAGGCCTAGTTGGTAACACTCTTAACTTCCACCCGAGGGTTTTGTGTTCGATTCCGATACCCGAAAACCTGAAAAAATATAGCTGAAGGTATCCGAAATATATATAATATATACATACACGTATATATTATAAAAATGTCATCAGTCTGGTAAGAGTTCGTCTGGTAACGACAATCACACGCGCTATACGTACATGAGTGTTGTTGCCTCTGCACATGCGTTAGTATTGCCTTTACACGCGATAATGACCTGCGAGTTCCGTACCTATTCCAGTTGTTCTTAACCTACTCGTAAAAGCTCGATTTAAGGAACTGAAAACAATGTTTTCTTCCGTCGACGCTTTTCTGTATATCTGTACTATCAATTTTAATACGTCGACGGATAGCAGAATTAATAAAATAAAAAAGTAATATTTTCATTCTAAAAACTTTTTGGCAAATTTGAAATAGTATACAACTATGTAACAACTTTGCAATGTCTTTAAACCACCACAATATGAATTCATCCCTTAACTATAAATAATGTGCGTTACAGCTTATGAAGTGCTGTTGAGTTAAGGTAACAAAGTCACACGAAGGGTGCTTTATATAGAACGTTTGCATTTGTTAGAAGTTCCTTTCTTTAATATTGAAAATCTTATTATTTGTAATGAATAGAAACACATATTTGAAAACTAAAACAAAGATAGATTTATTTCGAGGACATAATGCCTTCTTGTTACAATATAAACATCCCTGGCCATTTCCATCCCTCTTCTTTGGAAAGGCTGTTGTTTATTGCGGATGTTGTAAAACAAAATTCATTACAACTCACGAGGTAAACAAACCAAAATAGTTTTTTCTTCGAAATACGATGAACCGCGTCGTTTGTTCATTTTGGATAACATTTTCTTTCACATACATGTAGTGCTTACATAAAAAAAGAACAACCTTTTTTATTAAGAAATAAAAAATATTTTATGAAGAAACGGTGCTTAGATTATATAACTCCTTTTTTATTAATTAAATGTATGTCTAGAAAGTTATTGATAATTGTCCTAAAAAAATTATAATGATCATCCAAGCTAAGGATAGTGAGAAAAAGTAGAAAATGAATAATATATTTTCTCAGATACTTCGCGAGGCTGCAAGTAAGTTAAAATAGATATTAGCTAATTGAAATCTTACTTCGGATCTACCTGGAGTTCCATCAGCAGATTTCCTTACAGTATTCAAATTATTAAATATTTGTTTTTGACCTGGATGGCATTTTTTAGGAACATTGTTCTCTGTTTTTTTTGGATATACATGAGACGATATCTATCTTAATTGGTATTTTTGGGCTTGCGACCAAACATAGGCTGAGTTGAGTGTACACTTTAAATGCCTAGGCAACGCTCCTCATCTACCATAGATCCATCTCTGTACATCCTTAAGATGTTATTTCATTCTGCTTCCTTGAAAGCGAATGGTACCTGAGGGAATTTGATTCTCCTATTTATAGTAACAAATATCTCAGTACTTTTAATAGTATAGATAAAATGTGAATTTCCTTACATGACATCTATCGACGACAATGGCAAGCTTTTTATTAGCTTATTATTTTTGGATAGATATGTATCGACCTGTCAATATTTTTATCATTGTTTATCAAAAATAATAAGCTAATAAAAAGCTTGCCATTGTCGTCAATAGATGTCATGTAAGGAAATTCACATTTTATCTATACTATTAAAAGTACTGAGATATTTGATACTATAAATAGGAGAATCAAATTCCCTCAGGTACCATTCGCTTTCAATGAAGCAGAATGAAATAACATATTAAGGATGTACAGAGATGGATCTATGGTAGATGAGGAGCGTTGCTTAGGCATTTAAAGTGTACACTCAACTCAGCCTATGTTTGGTCACAAGCCCAAAAATACCAATTAAAATAGATATCATCTCATGTATATCCAAAAAAAAACAGAGAACAATGTTCCTAAAAAATGCCATCCAGGTCAAAAACAAATATTTAATTATTTAAATACTGTAAGGAAATCTGCTGATGGAACTCCAGGTAGATCCGAAGTAAGATTTCAATTAGTTAATATCTATTTTAACTTACTTGCAGCCTCGCGAAGTATCTGAGAAAATATATTATTCACATATAACCCTTCGCTAAAACCACCCCTAATAAAAAGAAAATGAATGTTTTTATTTTATTTTTTTAATTTGTGTTAATTTAATATATAGTATTTTAATCTTTAAATAATGTCAAACTGTGATTTTGCTAGCGTTGTTTTTTTATTTGACCATCTCAATTAGATTAGTTTTTTTTTAAGAATTTATGGAAACAGCTATTTAATTCTAATAAGAAAGTCAATAAGATTATGGTCTGAAATAAAAACTACACCATCAATGTTCATTCAAATGGAAAATTATTAATTATCCAATCACTTCTTTCACAAATTGACTGCTGAATAATTTATTTTGAAATCCCGCCGAAACCAAAAAATGGCATATTTTACAATTCTTATAAAAAAATATTAAAATAGTTAGAGCAGATACAATTCATTTTTATAAACCTTTACAAACCCTTTTATAACCGTTAAGTTATTGTACTTCGGGCATATTAGATTATGAATCAATCTAAAGAAATTTGTAATAGAACGGTAATGGGAATTTTGAGTAAAAGTTTATATGAACGCCTATAGGCGTTTACAGCACTAAACATAAACGTGAACATCCATAGTAAAGTACTTTTATCAAAGGTTTCGGCTTTAACTTTAGGAGCTCCATATTAGAATATTTTATAATAAATTACTTTATTCTTCCACGAATAACATTAACCCCCTGCTACACGTGTTTTCCCCTCATATCCCGAGACTCTTTTCATTCCACTTGAAGGAGGCCAGCCAGGGGATAAGAGGTAGAAACATGTATAGGGAGTATTAATTTAATTAGTGGTATAACTAGGTTGAATTGTCTAAAATATAATTAATTGCTAAATATTATTTGCGAGACATACACTTTTTCAACAAGTATTTTGTTCTTCTCTAAATTTAGATGGGCTAGAAGCACACTCCTGCTCAATAATTTTTGAAAATTTTCCAATTAATTTATTTACAAACTTTGTATATGTTACCATCTCCTGAAAATATTGTATATATGTATTTATTTGACACTTTTATTGCAAATACGATATGGCGGGCGTATTGCCAGGCGGCAATCTCTTCCAGCCAACCATACTTCCAATGTTACCTTATTTATCAAATTAAAACTGAAAATTTCTAAGGTTTTTTTCTCAAAAATATCTAAAAAAAGAATTCGTTCTTGTTGCGTTTGAAATTGAGAAAAAAATATTACATTAGAATAAAACAGTTCAAGCAGGTAAGGCAGAAGGAAACAATGGAAAAAAAACAAGGCACATCTTAAGAAAATAAAATTTTTGGAATATCTGACTTCAGAATATTTCAGGATACACCAAGAGGGTGGGAAATCCTTTTTATTGCAGTGGTGTTACTCAAAAGTATACATTTTTTATTCCGCTAATAAAAGGTAATATTTAAAATAAAGGATTTTTAGACTGCATCTTTTGCTAAAGATTGAGATATGAATAGAATAAAATGTCAAAATATTATATAATACTATAATATAATATTAAACATAATCCATAGTAAATTTTATAATTCAACTTTTGGGCATTTAAGATCATGTTAATCCTATATTTTTAATTAAAACAACCTATATAAACTCTTTTCTATTGATAAAGATCATATTAATCGTAAATGTTTGATTAAGAAAAGTATACTTATTCTAAATTATTGGTAAAAGGGATTCTAAGATTTAAGGATTTGTTAGGATTTGAAAAAGAAACAAAATTTAAGTGAAACAAAACGCACTAAAAGTTCCCTCTTATTTGCGCTCAAACTGTGAAAATTATTAAATATATGATACATATATGTTACATGTTTGTATTATAAAAGTGACCACCACCTAGTTGGTAAGACGCTTGTCTTCCAACCTAGAAGTTGCGGGTTTAATTCCCGTTAGAATCCACATTTTTTGAAAAAGGATTCCAGTCTCGTTTTACTAAAGGCCTCTTTAACATATTTTTGGTTGGTTGGAACATATTGCCACGTCATTTGAAAAATATAGGAACCGAAACCTTTTAGAGATATATAATTTGATATAATCATCATCATTGTCAACCTGGGTCGATCCACTGCTGGATGAAAGTCTCCCCAAGTTGACTCCACATAATTTGTTTTTTTTTGCACGATGGTGTGATGCGATGCCATGCTTCCTGATTTCAGTCATACAGCGTACCTTCGGTCTTTTTCTGGACCTCTTTATGCCTCTTGGGTACCATTGGATTATTTCGGATGTCGATCGGAAATCTGACATTCTGTCTACGACATTCTGTGCCTTGCCCATTGCCATTTCATTTTCTTGCACACCTTTATCACGTCTTCTATCATTGTTTCGTTGGGAATTCAGGTGTTTCGTTTACGATCTCTTAACGTATATCCCAACATGCATCTCTCCATACTCCTTTAAGTGGTCTGAGGCTTTTATGTTTTATTTGATAATTTTACATGAAATCTGATAAATATGCAAAAACTATCCAAGCCATGTTCTCCCTGTTTTGACATATTTGACCAAACGTGGATACGAGAAAGAATATTTTTTTGTCTGTCCATGAAATATTAATTTAATTTGCTTTACTTTTTTAAATTTGATCTCGAAAAATGTAATTAAGTGGGTTGTGTCTTCCTTTAAATGTGAAAATCTAGCACTGAAGCATTTTAATTTAACAAAAAGAATTCAAAATTCCCAATTTATACTTCACTCAAAAATAAAAATTTGCTAATATTAGATTTTAAATTAAGATAACAAATACATATATTTTTTAATTAATAGGCAATCCTCACAAACTATGATGATTTGTGCTATCAAATTAAAGTCATTATGAAATTATATGAGTCAATATAATAATACTATTACATATATTTTTAAATGATAATGCTAGATAATTTAAAATATCAGCTGGTTAAGCTTCAAAAATTTAACAATGGTAAAGTTCCACAAAGAAAGAAGGAACGCATCAATCATTGGACGCGGCAAAGATACGGCTTTTAGTAAATCAAATCATTATTTCAAATAATAATAAGAATATTTGTTTGCAACGGTATCCTAAAAGTTAGCATGCTTGATATAAATTTGGATACACAGAGTTTGATTCCGACAGACCCCACAGACTTTAATTTAAATATATTGTTATGCTGGTGTTTGAAACGCCCATATTTCACTAAATAGCAACATACATCGCTATAGGTGATAAAAAAAGATCTAGGAATCCAAATAAAAACTACTTCTTTGGTCCGAATCCTTATACTCTCTTTTTACTACTTCTTTGGTCCGAATCCTTATACTCTCTTTTTCCTTTTTACTTTTTGGTCCGAATCCTTATACTCTCTTTTTCCTTTTTACTTTTTGGTCCGAATCCTTATACTCTCTTTTTCCTTTTTACTTTTTGGTCCGAATCCTTATACTCTCTTTTTACTTTTTGATCCGAATCCTTATACTCTCTTTTTACTTTTTGATCCGAATCCTTATACTCTCTTTTTACTTGTGTGGTGAGTAGATGAAACAAAAAAAAAACCTTAGAGGGGAAGTATTTACGACGACTCTTTGGCATTATATCGATAACCAAAAGATGTTATCTTTAATAAAAGAGTTCGAAGCTGAAACGCGTCTGTCTGTGATGTATGCATGAAACATCTTAAGATACTTTGAACTTAAAACGCGGTATATGATAGATAGAGCTCAATGACGATTCCGGATAAAAATGTGATAGTTAAAAGAAACAGAAGTCCGACACCCTTCTGATGTACTCAGATAGTCAGATAAAGAAGGCAACAAGATGTTCATTTTAGGCCATTTGGTCATATTATATATTGAAATACTGAAAACATGGAGAGGCCTGTGATAAGTGATAAAGTTGAATGTCAAAGAGATAGAAAAAGATCTTTTATCTGATGAACGGACCAAGCAAAGACCACTACAGACCTGTCATTAACATACTAAATGCCGTTCATTCAGCAGAACGCCGTGAAAGATAAAAAAGAGATATTCATAAAGTTACTCGTGGAACATGCGGGTCACTAACCTCAGTATTGAGGTGCTAACGAAAAAAAACTCGGGTCAAATCCCGTTATAACGAAATTCATGAGGTCATAAGAAATATTTCTTTATACTAAATATGGGAGAAAAATATACTAACAATAGAACTGTCGTACATATACGAGTGTACTCTTTTTTTTTCAAAGAACATGTGTTATTTTAATTGTACTGAATTTTTCTTAGCAGTATTCATAATTGTATTTTCATTACACATAATTATTGAAAAATATTTTGTAGGGCATCAGTAGTACCACAAGATATATAAGTCCTTAACTTTTGCAGTACATTCATAACAAAACGATGGCTTCATATCAAGTGGCAAAGTTCCATTTCACATAATACAATGAGTAGAATATTTTCATAGGTTATTTTCATAGGTTTTAAATGAAAAAAAATAGCATGATGGTTATAATATAAAGACAGGTTTAATTCCATTATAATGAAATTAAACAACAATTTTCATTTGACTATATTGATTTTTCTTAGCAGTGTTCATAATTACATTTTTAATGCACATAATTGTTTAAAAATATTAACCAGGACATCGGTACTACAGGATAAATAAACCCGAAACGTTTGAAGTAAATTCATAACAAAATGAAACGCTACCTTCACATCAAGTGGCAAAGTTCCATTTATACTTTTATCTTGCTTTTAAATGTTTTTTTAATTCACATGACATACTAGTTAGTCAAAGAGTTTTGAAAGCGGAAATGAAAATACATTTTTTTTGGGGGGAAATCACTTTTATTGCTCAGTATAGTCTCCCATAAGCTCAATATACTTGGTCCAACGATCTTCCAACTTTGTTGTCCCATCATGGAAGTGACTTTCTGGAAGGCCTGCAAAATACTCCTCTACGACGGCTATGACCTCTTCGTTTGATGAAAAATGCTTTCCACGAAGGAATTTTTTGAAGTGTGAGAACAGCCAGAAGTCAGAGGGAGCTAAATCTGGCGAATAGGGTGGATGCTGCAACAATTCGTACCCCAATTCACTGATTTTCGCGATGGTTTTTTGAGCTGTGTGAGCAGGTGCATTGTCTTGATGAAAAATGATTTTTTTCTTCTGCAAACCGGGTCTTTTTTCACAATTTTTTTCATCCAACTGGTCCAAAAAGTCACAATAATAATCAGAATTGATTGTCTTACCAGTTTGGAGATAATCTATCAATAAAATTCCTTTTGCATCCCAAAAAACTGACGCTAACACCTTCTTGGCCGATTTCTGGACACGAACTCGCTTCGGAGCCAAAGTGCCTGGTTCACACCACTCCTTAGCCTCTTGTTTTGATTCAGGATCATGGTGGTAGACCTAAGTCTTATCCATAGTGATGAATCGACGCAGAAAATCCTTTTTATCCTTTCGAAATTGCTCCAAATGCTGCTCAGAAAGTCGCATTCGAACGTGTTTTTGTTGCATTGTTAGAAAATGCAGCACCCATTGTGCACACAGTTTTTTGAGACCCAAAACTTCAGCCAAAATATGCCATGTTGTTCCATGTGAGATGCCTATGGTGTCAGCTATCACATCCACAGTCGATCGACGATCTTTCAAAACCATATCCTGTATTTTCGCTATGATTTCTGGTGTTGATGCACTTTTTGGACGTCCTGAGCGTGGATCGTCTTCAACGCTTTTACGGCCACGCTTAAACTCCAAAACCCATCGGTGAACGGTTGGAAATGAAGGAGAAGACTCCTTTAATACTTTCACCATCTTTGCATGGATTTCATTAGCCGATAAAGCTTCCAAAACAAAGAATTTAATCACTGCACGATATTCGGATTTTTCCATTGTTAAAAAATACACTGACACGTCAACTTCAAATGGCTTATAAACAAAGAATGAATTGACAGATCGAAATGAAATTTTGAGTACGTTCTTATGAAAGATGAAATATTAAAATGGCGTAAAAGTTTTGGTTTTTTTACTGCTCCATAGATGTCGCTTTCAAAACTTTTTGACTAATCTATTATATGTATAATTCCCGAATCCAAAGGCAATACAAAATGCTGTACAATTTGTAGGTAACAATTCAACTTGAAAGTTTGCTCTAGCTCGCTTGTTAAATTATGTGCTGAGCAAATATGATTTCATATAAGATTTTTTTTTAAACTTTTCATTTAAGCATCCTAATTCATTAGCCACTCTTTAAATATTTGCTTACGCCATCCAAGTGTATTGCTTTGAATCCCCTTAGCAGTGTTTTTGACTGAAAAATGTACGTTATACTGAAATTTTTATTTCGTTGAAATGAGATTTACTAAATATATTATTTAATGTACTCGTACGTACATTAGATCCAAAACATTTATTTTATTTTATTATGTAACTTGATCGTATTCCTTATAATGAGATTTGACATGTATAAGATTTATATATTTTATAACAATATTTATTTATTTTTATAAATATTTCTCAAATATTGTCAGCTTATTGGTACGTGTACCTTAAGTTACAACCCCTGATATAAATCATCCTGCCAAGTGTCACCCTTCACAGCTAAAGGATGCTGGCCATGAGGGACATTAGGAAGGGTCGCCAGGACTAAATTGGAGTGATCGGAAATACATATGTAACACTCGAACTTGGGGTAATTTAGCCCTAACTCGAAGTAATCGAAAGATCTCAGATTTCTTTCAGACAACTTTTGATTCTGCAACAATTTTTACTTATTTAAAAATATTAATTTTAAAAACTAGAATAATGAGTTTTAGCGTCATTTGTGAGCGATGTAAAAGTTTAAATCGGAAGGGTTGGAAATATGAATTAGTTAATTTTATAAAGCTGTTTGGTGACGCTGTAAAATGGCATTATGTTGATAAAGTGATCTTTGTTGATTTTGTCAACGGAGATCTGCTTGTATGATTTATTCGAGCCTACTTTTGCGATCTTATGTCGTTTGTAATTAGGAGGTGTCTTGTTAAGTTTCGAGTTTCTTCAATACATCTTAGTTTCAACTCCCCTGTAACCTGTTTTCAACCAAGTATGCTTCGCAGTAATCAGTTTTGAAGCTCAGTAACTTTTAAGTATCGTGACTCATAAGTTACTACGGGTAAGATGATCGAGTATATTTTTGATGAAGACAAATATTATATATTTTCTATGGAAACAAATTCAGTGCATAATGAGGTTGATACTAAATGTTAAAATAATAATGGAATCCTAAAGAGGTAATATATTAAATTTAAACTAATCGACCAATGTTAAAAGATTTTTCAAAATGTATGGAAAAATATTCATTTTATAATATTTAAATATAATAATTTATGTTTAAATCAAAATAAATAATGTTCAAAGTCCTACATGGTCTGCCATCGTAAGGAATAATGCATTTAGAATGTGGTATTTGGCTTAGAGTCTTAATTTTATGTAAAAGATAATTGCCATCATTTTTATGGAATAGCTGGCTTTAGGCATGGAATTGACATCCTATAGAGTATTAAGCAGGCTGAAAGCATAGATGCATTCAAGAGGATTTGTAAGTTTCCTTATGATTATGAATTTTGTGTCCTATTAGGAAGCTTCAATTTCACCCGGAAGTTCATCGTTCGATTTTCCAAAAAAGTACAAAAATATAAAAATAAAAAAGAGTCCCTGTCTTGCATCAATACTCACACGCGATAGAGGTTTGTGAATGTTGTTGCTATTTCACATACGATAGTATCGCCAACACATACGATAGTCAACTGTAAGTTGTTCAATGAGGGTTTACCCAAAATATCAATTGATGGAACCAGAAACAATGTTGTCTTTCGACTACAATCTTCGATATGTTCGCATCGCTAATATGGATATGTTGTAGAGTATCATGTGATTGAATAAAAATTCCATTGAAATGTGGGTATCCTCAGAGTGATAGTAGGTCATTTAACAGATCCTGATAATTAAATAAATAACATTAATTAAAGTTTTGTTTTTTTTATACATCCGTAATAGAATATTTAACGATAAATGTTAGTTATAAAATAATTAAGATCAAAGTATTAATCAATGTGTACACTGCGGAGGTTTCGACATGTTGAACAAACGAGTGGCAAAAGACAGACCAAACAAATGTTTAATATGCGAACTAGAGTGGACGTCGTGATAGAGTAAGATAGAGATATGCATGGTTGGACCAAGAAACGGGTTTTTTTAAAGAAGGGAAGTTAAGGATAAGAAGGAAATGAAGACGTGTTTGAAGGGAATTAATATAGACGAGGTTAGATATGCACTCGGTTATCTTTACCTCTTTCAAAAGGGAAGAGGTGTTATATGAACACACTTATCTCTATATTTAGTTACTATTGCTGCTCTGAATATTCTGGTTTTACAGTATTAAGTGTGATTTTTGATGTTGGAAAATATTTTCCAAATTTTGACCATTTTCCAAATTTTGGATATTTAAAATTCTCTCGATTTCAACTCTTGAGTCTTTGTAGTATATGTGGTTTCAATTAATAGTAATTTCACATTTAATATTATTTTTTTAAGATTCCAGTCTGGTTTTCACTTAAGTGAAAGGCTTTTAAGGCGTCTTCTTTCTGGTTAGTTGAAAGATATTGTCACATGAGAATAAGTCCACCAGGTTGTATTATATATAATGAAAGTAATATTTTAGAAAAGTTAAGGTTTTTAAATTTAAATAATGACAGATGTTTCACCAAACAATGGACTTGTTAAATAATTTGCCATTATATTGTGAAACATCTACCACAAAAGATTTTTATTAGATTTTCTTAACAATGAAGATTCTTTATGCTTATTCAAAAGTAAATTGAACACACAACCTCCGAATAAGAGACAAACATTGAATCACTTAAAGACGGAGTTCAATTTGTTCGTAATAATGTATAATATATACATAATTCGTTCCAGGAAAACTTATATCCCTCAAAAAATCCTCGAAGATTTATCCCTTCCTAAACCCCACTCAAAAGTCGCTCTCACCCTTAAGCTACGCCTCTGTTCTCGTGTTTATCTTTAAGCTACTCACGTTTTCAAATAAGAAGAGGTTTGTTTTCTGGGGCTTACGGTGAAAATGGAAACTAATAAGAGGGGAAATTAGCTAATAGAATACGGCGTGAGGAAGAAATGTCTTATCTTGGTGGAATAACGCAATTCGGCAAATAACAAACGGAGAAGGCGGGCCAGCCCCGAGTACCAGGAACCCTTCAGCTGCGAGGGGTTAAGGCTTGACAATATTCGCGGTACCAAGATCGTTTATCAACAGTAGTTACAATGTTTGATTTAATTCTTCATTTAAATGTTAATTTATTGAATATCTCGAGGTACAAGCAATGCCTTTGAATTTATTTTTCATTAATATAAATTGATAAAGGTATATTTGTTTAATTTTAATTAAATTAAATAAACATCAAGCTTTCATTCATTCGTATAGTATTCTAACAAATATAAATACATTTTACGAACATGTAGAAGAGTGCGGACTGGGAGACCATATTGTCATTGCCTCAATAATCGAGTCTTCGAGTTAAGAACCATTTGAGTATTGTGTTGAATTGTATTACAATTTTAATGTATAGAGTACAAGCAACGGGATCTAAAGCTTTCAGTACTAGCAATACACATATCAAACTTAGTATTGCTGAAACCGGAGAAATGGAAAAAAGAAAGCATAAATGATATTACGTAATAAAGAACATAGAGTTTCGACAAACTTGTCTAAAATAAATAATTCTGTGATAGATGGGAATTGATATCATTGTCGAATGAAAGTTTTTACAATCTTGTATTTAGATTATTGTTATTTATTAACGATCTCCTTAGCCTAGTTCTTTAGACACCTGTCTTTCGACCCGGAGAAAATTGCAATATATTGAGGACCTCTGTAGCCTAGTTCATTAGACGCCTATATTTCGACCCGGAGAAAATTGTTATATATTGAACACTGTAGCTTAGTTTATTGCACACCTGTTTCCGACCCGGGGATTATTGTTATATTTTTGATAGACGATCTCCGTAGCCTAGATCGTTAGACAACTGTTTTATTTAACTCGGGGATCTTTCTTTGTATTTAAGATAGGCTAGTTCGTTTCATGCCTATTTTCGAACGCGGGGATTATTATTATCTTATATATTGACAACCTCCGTAGCGTACTTCGTTAGACGCCTGTATTCCGATCAGGGGATAATTGTATTATATTAACAAACTCCGAAGCCTAGTCCGTTAGACATCTGTTTCCTACGAGTATAATTGTTATAAATTGACGACCTCAGTGGCATAGCTCGTTAGATGTTTGTCTTCCGACTCGGAGATTATGTTTATGTTATATATTGACGACCTCAGTAGCATAGCTCGTTAGATGTTTGTCTTCCGACTCGGAGATTATGTTTATGTTATATATTGACGACCTCAGTAGCATAGCTCGTTAGATGTTTGTCTTCCGACTCGGAGATTATGTTTATGTTATATATTGACGACCTCAGTAGCATAGCTCGTTAGATGTTTGTCTTCCAACTCGGGGATTATGTTTATGTTATATATTGACGACTTCCGTAGCATAGCTCGTAAGATGTTTGTCTTCCAACTCGGGGATTATGTTTATGTTATATATTGACGACCTCAGTAGCATAGCTCGTTAGATGTTTGTCTTCCGACTCGGAGATTATGTTTATGTTATATATTGACGACCTCAGTAGCATAGCTCGTTAGATGTATGTCTTCCGACTCGGGGATTATGTTTATGTTATATATTGATGACCTCCGTAGCATGGCTCGTTAGATGTTTGTCTTCCGACTCGGAGATTATGTTTATATTATATATTGACGACCTCAGTAGCATAGCTCGTTAGATGTTTGTCTTCCGACTCGGGGATTATGTTTATGTTATATATTGACGACCTCAGTAGCATAACTCGTTAGATGTTTGTCTTCCAACTCGGGTATTATGTTTATGTTATATATTGACGGCCTCAGTAGCATAGCTCGTTAGATGTTTGTCTTCCGACTCGGAGATTATGTTTATGTTATATATTGACGACCTCAGTAGCATAGCTCGTTAGATGTTTGTCTTCCGACTCGGGGATTATGTTTATGTTATATATTGACGACCTCAGTAGCATTGCTCGTTAGATGTTTGTCTTCCGACTCGGGGATTATGTTTATGTTATATATTGACGACCTCAGTAGCATAGCTCGTTAGATGTTTGTCTTCCGACTCGGAGATTATGTTTATGTTATATATTGACGACCTCAGTAGCATAGCTCGTTAGATGTTTGTCTTCCGACTCGGGGATTATGTTTATGTTATATATTGACGACTTCCGTAGCATAGCTCGTAAGATGTTTGTCTTCCAACTCGGGGATTATGTTTATGTTATATATTGACGACCTCAGTAGCATAGCTCGTTAGATGTTTGTCTTCCGACTCGGAGATTATGTTTATGTTATATATTGACGACCTCAGTAGCATAGCTCGTTAGATGTTTGTCTTCCGACTCGGGGATTATGTTTATGTTATATATTGATGACCTCCGTAGCATGGCTCGTTAGATGTTTGTCTTCCGACTCGGAGATTATGTTTATGTTATATATTGACGACCTCAGTAGCATAGCTCGTTAGATGTTTGTCTTCCGACTCGGGGATTATGTTTATGTTATATATTGACGACCTCAGTAGCATAACTCGTTAGATGTTTGTCTTCCAACTCGGGGATTATGTTTATGTTATATATTGACGACTTCCGTAGCATAGCTCGTAAGATGTTTGTCTTCCAACTCGGGGATTATGTTTATGTTATATATTGACGACCTCAGTAGCATAGCTCGTTAGATGTTTGTCTTCCGACTCGGGGATTATGTTTATGTTATATATTGACGACCTCAGTAGCATAGCTCGTTAGATGTTTGTCTTCCGACTCGGGGATTATGTTTATGTTATATATTGACGACCTCAGTAGCATAGCTCGTTAGATGTTTGTCTTCCGACTCGGAGATTATGTTTATGTTATATATTGACGACCTCAGTAGCATAGCTCGTTAGATGTTTGTCTTCCGACTCGGAGATTATGTTTATGTTATATATTGATGACCTCCGTAGCATGGCTCGTTAGATGTTTGTCTTCCGACTCGGAGATTATGTTTATGTTATATATTGACGACCTCAGTAGCATAGCTCGTTAGATGTTTGTCTTCCGACTCGGGGATTATGTTTATGTTATATATTGACGACCTCAGTAGCATAGCTCGTTAGATGTTTGTCTTCCGACTCGGGGATTATGTTTATGTTATATATTGACGACCTCAGTAGCATAGCTCGTTAGATGTTTGTCTTCCGACTCGGAGATTATGTTTATGTTATATATTGACGACCTCAGTAGCATAACTCGTTAGATGTTTGTCTTCCGACTCGGGGATTATGTTTATGTTATATATTGACGACCTCAGTAGCATAGCTCGTTAGATGTTTGTCTTCCGACTCGGAGATTATGTTTATGTTATATATTGACGACCTCAGTAGCATAGCTCGTTAGATGTTTGTCTTCCGACTCGGGGATTATGTTTATGTTATATATTGACGACCTCAGTAGCATAGCTCGTTAGATGTTTGTCTTCCAACTCGGGGATTGTGTTTATGTTATATATTGATGACCTCCGTAGCATAGATCGTTAGATATTTGTCTTCCAACTCGGGGATTATGTTTATGTTATATATTGACGACCTTCGTAGCCTTATTTGTCAGAAGCCTGTTTTCCAACCAGGAGATCGCAGTTTAAATTCTAGTTATAACTTGTTTAAATACCTTTTCGTCAGTTATGAAAGATTTTCATGGTGCAATAAACTCATAAACTTGTAATATAAAAAACGAAAGTGTAATTAAAACAGTAATCTAACTTTATTTTTTTATCAGACAGTTTTTATCAAATATTGTTTTTGAAATACTTAAATTTTTCACAAATATTTGTTAATCTCATCACCAGTAATAATTTAGTTTTTGATTCATTCCCGTGTATTCAGCCCTAACATCAAAGGGAATTTAATTTAGCTTTTAGTTTCTTTATATCTGTTTCTGACCTTGACGATAATTTAATTTTTTTCTATATTTCCTTTTTACTTGTGTACAAAGTAACTTGTAACAGAAGTTACAACCTTGACTTTTATTTCCCCCTGACCTTCACAGTAATTTATTTAGACACAATATTTGTGTAAATCAAAACCAAAACATAATGTCAACTTGAAGTTTTCTGTTGTGAGTTCTTGATGTTAAATTATTTTTTATTTACTTAATTGAATCTTATTATAGATATATTTCTACTTGTCATATAAAACAAGTTAACGTCTTTTATTAAAAACCTTAAAAATCCTCCATTAAAATCGATAATTTGCTTTCTTTTCATTTAATAAAGTAATCTATAATACAAACATTTGCCAAGCCTACCTATATACAAATTTATATCTTAAAAACTAATCTTATTTATATGTATTATGACTATAACATACTCAGTTAATTTTTATTTTAAATAAGCTTAATATTTATTTCCTATAAATAGTTAATACTTAAATACTAATCTATGACTGGATAACAATTGTTGCAACTAATTATTTTAATACTAATTATTTAGCACATATAGTACACGTCCACTCGTTCAGGCTACTTGTATATCATCCCATTCACTCAGACCTTGGTCCTCCCTGTTAATACTGTTGGTGGACTAGTCAGGCAACAGATGATACTTCGGAGGCATGTGCTTATAACGGGAAGGTAGGTCAGTCTTACTCTTGTAAGCCCCCAGGGCTACAGGGCTACAAGAGGATTGCTGTGATCCTGTTGTTTTTTTTTATAGAAACGATTATTACTTCATTCCGTATTCATTAAAAATTTTAGGAATCCTTTTTGATAAAAAAAGTTAATAAGCTCCGAATTATGCCTAAAGATCTTTGTTTCTCTACATTCGCTAAATGGGATGCGTAATATTTTGCCTATTTGGAGTTGAATATTACTGTCGCCATTTCGTGTCCACCTTTTTTTCTGGATTATAGTGAAGTACAATATAATATTTGGATATCAAATATGAGTTGTTGGATAAGTTGGAGAGACTGCGAAACATATGTATCTGATTCATATTTAACCTCCACCCATGTTTCCCACCTTTCTTTTTGACATCATGCCAACGTTTTGAAATGGACTCCAATAGCTTAAAATAAGAGAGTGAAGAAGCCTTCCCATTATTTCATTTCCCTTCATATATTCGCGAAATATGTTACTTTTTTCAAAACACAGATGTTCTCTTCAAAGGGAGGCTCTTCATTAAGTCATGAATTTTGAAGGGTCATAAGATGTATACTATCTTTCATAACGTTCAGTCTACTTTTACTCCAGAGGAAGCATATTCCTGCTCAAGGGCTAGTTACTCCAAAAGGAAGCATATTCCTGCTCAAGGGCTAGTTACTCCAAAAGGAAGCATATTCCTGCTCAAGGGCTAGTTACTCCAGAGGAAGCATATTCCTGCTCAAGGGCTAGTTACTCCAGAGGAAGCATATTCCTGCTCAAGGGCTAGTTACTCCAAAAGGAAGCATATTCCTGCTCAAGGGCTAGTTACTCCAAAAGGAAGCATATTCCTGCTCAAGGGCTAGTTACTCCAAAAGGAAGCATATTCCTGCTCAAGGGCTAGTTACTCCAGAGGAAGCATATTCCTGCTCAAGGGCTAGTTACTCCAGAGGAAGCATATTCCTGCTCAAGGGCTAGTTACTCCAAAAGATCGATCGACATAGCATGGTATGTTCACCCAATTCACCTCAACTACATGATTGACATTCTGAGTCCCTGAAGATCTCATTATAGCACTCTTGCAAAGGGTACATCCCTTACGCATAATTCCGTTATATACTTTACCATAATTCCATTATGAGTTTAAAACACTTTAACGTACACGTTAACTCCACCCTTTCAGGACCACCAGTAAATATTACGATCCAGTGAATATCAAAATAAATATCTACAAATTTATATCTTTGAGATGATGAAATTTATTTTAAAAAAAATATAGGATATAATATTCTTTGAAGGTCGGCATCGAGCGTAGATGAAATAAATATTAGCGCTTACTCTATACAAATCTCAATTTTATTTGACCCATTGGACTTGATTTAGAATGGATGATTTATTTATTTGAACATTTTTCTTGTATAAATTCCCCTGGAACTGTTTTAATATGTATGATCAAGTTCATTTATATTCTTTTTATTTATATATGAAAAGAATTTGTATCACTAAATAATTTGTGAAAAAGCAACAGGTAATTTAATGTGGACACACAATTTTTAGGGATCTGGGTTGACATGACAAATGAAATGCAACAAATTGCCTTTCATTTGTCATGTCCCCGGTAAACTAGAATTATACATGTATCTTACTGAGAACATATAATATGGAAAAATCAATTGGTATTTCTTTCCGATAATTGGTTATACAATACCCCGTTGCATACTCTCCATCATTTTGATAAACAGTGACATTAAATTACAAAATATATCACATGAATCAAACCCCTCACACTCCATCATTCCAGACAGGCCAAAAAGTCCATCCCGTAATAAGCCGTACACAATCACCAAAAACACACCACACTAAAGAGTTCACACAAACCTTTGCTTCAAGTCATTCTTCCTGCAAGCCCAAGTATTCAAACTCCTGTCGCAATAACTCCATTGCCTAAACTTTTTGGGCCCTTTTTCCTTTTTTGAATTCAGCACCCCGTTGTATGTCATGGGAGCCAAATAGGCATATTGCCTTTGTAAAAAAGAAGTGATGGTGAGAATTTTATGAGTTGCCATGCGTGTCATGTGTCTCTGCTGAGTTCGCATTTTTTCCCCTTGATGATAGTGCCAGAAAGTGTATTTGAAGTGTATGTTGGCTACATCAAGAACCCAATACTCTCTGAAAAGCAGCGCTGTGGGATACCAGGCAAGGAGTTTATTAATAATTTATGAGGTTATAATTATTAAGTATCAGCCAACTTAAGATAGTGAACTCTAATAATTTGTTAAAATAAACTGACTTGATAAAAGAGTGCTACTGAAAATATAATAAATTATTATTTTATTGCACTCTTTTCTCGCTCTGGTACATGTAATTATTTAAATTGCCCGCTAGTTATAGTGGTATGATCCCTATCTCCGTAGCTAGACTATCTTCATAGAGTAATGGTCACATTCTTGATCCGGAGGGTTCGGGTTCGATAAGTGCCTAAGTGCTAAAAAAGGGGTGCCAGTCTAGAACTCGTACGCGCCGAGTGGCAGTGTTACCAATACAATAAATAACGAACCGTGAGTTCTGTGCCTAATACAGAAGGCTCGCTTACTAGAGCCGAAGACAACATTGTATCCCAACCACGCTGTTCAATATGTCTGAACCCACTAATTCTAATATATTGAAAGGTACCATTCTACTAGAGTTTTTATTTTTTACGAAAAAAAAATATTTTAAAAATCTCGAAATATTTTTAAGGTCCGCATCGAGCGTAGATGAAATAAATAAAAGCATGTTTCTACGCAAATGTCAATTTTATTTTAACCACTGGTCATTGTTTTTTTTTAATGAGACTAGAACTAGTTACATAAATATCATGACAACATTTAAACAAAGTGGATACTTATGATCCATGGCGTTTAACACCATAAGGCGGATCGAAAGTCTTTTGCGAAGTCCAATGTATGGCCTAAGAATTAATAATAACAATAATACAGATTCTAAGATAATTCAATGAAAACCTATACAATCCATATACATTCGTACCATTATGCCGTTTCCCTATCGGGTTAAGAAGAAAGAAGAATTTTAGGCTTTCATATCACTACACAGATATTTCGCCTCTTCCATACACCTTCTCATACAGCTCCCACGATTCCTATTACTCTTTCATTCATTCAAAACATCATTCAGTTGATTCAACCATACTTTCCTTGGTATTCCTCTCCCGCGCTTTCTACTCACATTTGCAGTATATTTGTTATGTTAGTATTTCTTCATTCATTCATTTCACGTATCGAAGCCATCTTATAGCGCTCTTATTTACCTTTCTCGACACATCAGCTTTAAATTCTTATTCATTTGTAATTGCTTAGTTTCGTTTTCTTTCACACATTGTTCTCCTATGTATTGTTATAAATACAAGGATTTCCACAGCATTTCTTCGACTCTTTTCTACGTCCATATTTCACTCCCATACATTAAAGATGGTACTTAAATACTGTTGTGGACAGTCAGTAAATCTTGATGCAGTTCGGTTCGTGTATATATATTCATAGGAGCACTATGATAATTACATGAGGAAGAAATAGCCACGCTCCTTAAAAAGTGAAACACGAGAGCAAGCTTCTGGACCTGAAAATCTGTAGCTAAAAAACTAAGCTCATGATAATAGACCGCAGTGACAAACTGCCACCAAATATTGTGAATCATGGTCCGAAGGTTGTTACTTACCTCATTTACGAACGCTCCAGTATATTCAACGTTTATAATAGCAAAAAACGCGATTCCAAAGCTGGAAAAGATGTGGAAGAGCAGAACTATCACCATCACGACGTTAATGCGCCAAGTTGAGTATCTCGTGTATGACATGTCTCTCGTGTCTCAATATGCATGTATGTCACGGAGACTTGGACTCTGAGAGCAAGCGAGATACGTAGAACAGATGTATTTGAATGAACAACAAGACGAACTAGCCCCTTCATCATCGAAGAACTGAGAATCATCGATAGATTGTCAACAATATGCCTTCGACGAGTTTTTCGATTATTTAGGCAGATTGCTCGTAGCCAAGGAGATATGTTAGTATGGAGAGGTTTGTAGTACTGGAGGAATGCAGTCATGAGCTATACGACAGGATTATGGTGATAGTTACATTTTCAAAGAAAAGTCTGACTGCTTGCTAGTGAAAGTTTCTTATTTTTTTTTTCAAAATAAAATCCGTATTATTTAACAAATAAAAAAAAATCGATATGTCTTTTATGTGGGATAAAAAGTCTTAGTAAAAAATGTTTTTGCAAACTACTCAGTTCTGAAAATCTAATTATTTAAAAAATTATCTGAAAAAAAAACGGGTTAAAACATCAAAGTTAATTAATTTTCTACTATTTCAAAGAAAGTTTTTTTTTACCAGACTTATTGATTTAGTGGTTTTTATTGATTAAATTACTCAGAAATATGTTAATAAAACAAGATTCCCTTATACATAATGAAAAATCCTAAAAACAATGTGAAATTATTAAAACGTTTCACGTTTTGACAAATCTAGTTTCTGAAATAATCGTCTAGCGAATTTTCATTTCGAATTCAAAAAGATTCAAAGAAATCAGTAAATAACTTCATTGTCATGAATATAAGACATTTAGTTTTTTTAATTAGCCTGCTACAACCAGTGCAGTTTGTTCTTAGGGTAGCTATAAAACTTGGAAGTTACTATTTTTTTAATTAGTTCACTAACGTGTAACAGTGTTTTTTTTTTCTTTAGTATTACGAATAGACAATGTAAAAATAGGCAAAAAATACATCGGAAACTATCTAATTTCATTTCTTCAACAGAAACTACAAGTTCAACAAATGTACGTCATTCGTTTACAAAAAAAAAACAGTCGTTTTAGACAATATTGAACTGATAATATTAAAGTAATTGATTATTCATAACTTCATAATCCGACGAAAAATACATAGCTCTTTGAAACTAGTAATGAACTAATAAACACAATAGTGAAAAAATTTCAAATTAAAATATAAAACAGATGTTACTTCACAAATCCTCTTCAGCGTGGAAAAAAAATCACAAAAATAGTAAGAAAAAAACTACAATAATGAATTAAAAAGCAGTTCAAAAAGTCTTCAGAAATCCTCGAAAGATGCGCGGGATCCCATTTCAAGGCTCGTATATTCGAAAGTGCCTTTTCAGGTACTCCTTATAGGTCAGCGAACTTACTAAAACTATCCGAGACCCCAGCGTACTCATTTCCGATTATGTGTAGTCTAGGTATGGGATTATTCGCAAAATAATTTGTCGTATAATTTTCACAAAGAAATGTGTCTTGCAGTCTGATAATTCTTGTCGGAACTCGAATGCTAATCCATTCCATGAGTTTCGAACAATCGATTCCATTCCCGACATTGAAAAATACACTCAAGTTCTTTAATATTCGCTGATCAGAAAGACTTATCAAATTAAGGTAAGATAACAACTAATTATAATTTATATAATTCATATTCAAACCTATTATAAAATTAACGTGACGCAAAAACCTATGTTGAATTCTCTCCAATGCATTGGAATTGATTGTATTATGGGGAGTCTATATACTAGAATTATATTCTAATTTACTTCTCACAAAGGCAATGCAAAGAAACTTAATCGCATGTGTTCCCTTAAATGATATGAAATTCTAAGAATAAATCCCAATGTTTTCAGCCCACTACTACTTCTACTATTAACACATGGATACTGGTAATAATTATGAAAGAAAATCTGGCTGATTGGAAGAAATCGCATTAAAGCAATTAATCGACCAGATGCATTTACAGAAAATTGTTAAATATGTTAAATAAGATTAACTTCCACTTATCCCTTTACTGTATTAATGTCCAGATTATCATTTATGATTCTCCAATTAGCAGCAAGTTCTAAATTGTCTGTGACTTTGGTTTCTAGAATGTTTGTCTTCAATCAAGTAGGAAGGTCATCGGTTCGAACCCCGCGCTGCACTACTCCTCTCGAACAACACAGACATTTTTTCCGCCTAGTGTTCGAGAGTATTAGGATACCTATGACTTCGGTCATATCTATTCTTAAAAAAAAAGAAGGCTGGAAATTTTGAAAGAGGGAACTTGAGGAATTATACATGCCAGCAGTAAATTCATTTTATGAATGATGTAGTATATTTGCTTTTTTATCAAACTTTTTGGACTACCCTATTACTTTGTTGTTAATAAAAATTTACCACTAAGTATGCATCAAGAGATATTAAAAAAATATAACACAAAACAAAATACAAATATATCCCATATAAAAAATTATAATACTATATGTAAACATATGATTTTTTTAAAAAAACGTCACAAGTTTAAACTAACTTTGATGTAACAAAAATTTATCAATTAAAACATGATCAAAAATCAAGTGTATGTCAAATAAAGTAAACGATTATCAATTGTACGAGTACACACATCGATACTTACGCAATCACAACTTATTGTTAAAGATTTTAATAAATCAAAAAAATTTTTGTTACATCAAAAACGAAATCATAAGTATATTAATGATTAATTATCAATCATTAATCTTAATTATGGTTGATTGTTTAGGGGTTATACGAGTTGTAACACACTGTTGTTGAGTTAGTCCACGTCGAAAATCATAAAATATCATCGCACGGAAATGTTCACAATTTAATTCCATTTTTGGTCGAGATGAATTTTTCAAGTCACTGTAAACATCACAAATAGCACTCGTATGACAAAACTTTCTGAGCACGTATACCATGAAAAACGTTAAACTTTGCGATGCTGATTTCAAATTTGACGTATCTACACTGGTGTTGCCATATCTCAAAACTTAAGTAGCAACCCTCGTACTATAGTATGTCATGTGTTTTTGAATGACACTTTGTTGAGATATTTCAAACTATATTAAAATTGCTTTTAAAATAATCGTAAAACCTCCGTGATCTAGTTGGTAAGATGCTCGTCTCCCATATCCGGGGTTCCGGATGCGATTCCAATTGGAGCCAAGATTTTTAGGAAAAATTCCAGTCTGGTTTTCCCTAAAGACCTTTTTACATGTTTCTGATTGGTTAGAAGAGATTGCCATATAGCAATAGCCGGCTAGGTTATTCTAAACTCAATAAAAGTGTAATACAATACAATAGGATATGCCATCCCTCATCGAATGTGATTGTCAGCCATTTGTCAAGATGGAAGACGCTTTTGTAGGTGTGGGTTTATTGTGTGCAAGTAGTTGCACTTCAGCAAGCACACGCTCGGCAGGCTTTATCTGTTGCAGTTTTTCTTAAGGTAGAGTTATTTAGCGCTATTTTTTAGTTTCTTAATAGCGCTATAATAATTTATGATAAGTGACATATATCATAAGCTATAGGAAAACGTAAATTCAGATGATAAATGGTTTAAAATAAGAACTGCTCTAAAATAAAATTCGCCAGGAATTGAATCTGGGACCTCCGCTTACGTAGCGTGACAGTTAGACTACCGAAATAACGCAGGCGGATATTGTTATCAGGCGAAATCTTAAAACAGAATGAGATCCCATTTTTATGAATAAAAGTATTTATAAAGGAATCCTTAATTGGAATACTTATTCAAGCCTTTCAGTTTGATATATTTTTAAACACGGCACTAATGAGTTTTTAATTTAACAAAAAAACACAAAATAAGGATCAATAGGGCTTTCAAAGGCTTACTGAAAAGATCGTGAAAAAGTAATGCTTTAATAAAGCAAAATACTGTTTCGTTATTCGGATAACATCGGCCTGCCTTTAAAAAGGCATCTAGCCATTGTATACATCTGCTCCTTAAGAAAGGGTTGCCATTTTTTTATTTATATAATCTGGGAATTACAATTTTGAATTTAAATAAAATTTATAAGAAAGATGATAAAATTACCTAAAAGTAAATTAATATTTAAATTTAACATTGGATCATTGCATTTTCCTTATAAGAAAAGCAAATGACAGTAAACTAGATTTTTTTATACTGATATATCTTTTAGAGTGGCACGTAGAAAGTGTGGTAAAACAATGTTTGATACAATATTGCCACTATAAAAGAATGCGGATTGAAAAAAGATGCAAAGCTTTAAATAAAGGATAGAGCAGTGAGATGGCTCAGTCAAGAAGAAATAATTAATTATAAAATACAAAAATAATTTAAACAAGTAGGATAGAAAGGACGAGAAGTTAAGTAAAACAGAAAAAAATGCATTTTAATCAAATTCTTGTAGAAAAAATAGTTAAAAGCCTTTATGAGTATGAATTACGAGGTAAATTGACGTAGCAGAAGTGAAAGATATGTGCCAGGATATAATTTAGTAGATATTTGTTATACATGTCTACCCCAATAGGACCATGGCGTAATGATGATAGTGACGAGGATGGCGCAAATCTAGCACTACCTCAACGTCCCAATTTTTTTTAAACAGTTTTTTCGATTTTTCTGAATGGCTTCTATGAAACCTTACTTCTTTGAAACCAACTATAGATTTGAATTTTCAGCATTGAGTCACTCATTTATTCTACGTGTCCAAACCACTTCAATGTTCTTTTTTTACTATTCTTATTTTGTCATACATTGTCAAACTATCTATTGTTTTCAACGCACGCATTTTTACTGTATTTATTATGTTCATTTTACTATGTAGCCCGTTACGTTTCACTCACTAACATTAAAGCTGACATGTGTATCATGTATTATGGTATTGTATTGAACTTTGGTTTTAAGTGAAACCTGATTAATGTAGTGTACTAAGAGAATATCCTCCAATCATATAGAAATATGTTTAAACAATTTTTTTGTGAAAATTCGACTGAAATAGATTTTTAAACATCTGGGTACTAATGGAAATCGAAATGGCAACCCTCATGACATGGTGGTCATAATATTTGCATTTTGCTATCGCTCGAGAATATTTGATATATTGTATTGTAATATCCCATTGAAACTGATTTCCTATCGCAAAATATGATATTGTGATGTACATTTAAGCAAATCTATAAAACAGCTCACAGCTTTAACTATTGTTATAAAAATGTATTCTTCGACAATTTTGTTTAGGTTACTGATGTTTATTATTTCAAAAAAATATTGCAAGATGACTTTAATTTGGTTGTATGAATCCTCCTAGTTTACGTGGATTACCTATTAAAAATTCATGTTAATAAAAACGATAAAAAAGTAAATATAGGAATTAAAAGATAATCTCTTTGCTTCAAATTGTGAAAAAATAAAGTTCGATCCCTATTTTCATTGTCGTGTTTATAGAAGATTTAACCTCTTTTCGATTCGGCTATCAAGAACCTTCGGTTTTTAGTTGGTAAGATGTCTATCTTCCAGCCGAGAAATTTCTGGTCCACTCCCATCGAAACCAGTCTTTAAAAAAAACAGTCTTGTATTCCCAAAAGGCATCTTTGATTGATTTCTGGTTGGTTGCAGATACAAATGGCCTTAAGTCCGCCAAGTTAACTGTATACAATAAAACTGTATTACAATATAAGAGACTGACTTGCATACCAATACATCATACTTATTATAGATATTTACATTTACTGTTGCATCACTGGGTATGATTGTAAAAATAATTTCCAAAATGTATTATTTTTGCTTCATCCTTAACTCTTTATCTTCCAAAATGAAATTATAAAATATTACTCAGAAAACCTTTCATGCTATTTTTTCTTCCGTTCTTATCCTAATCCCTTTCAGATTATTTTTCTCTAATCCAACCATTATTGTTCAAAGAACAGTTACTTATTTCTATTTTTCAAAACACTATGTATTTTCAGCTAATACACAGTGTTTTGAAAAATATCTGGTAAAAATAAATATGTGTATGTAATAATATAAATGGGACATGAATTATTATGTGCACAAAAGAATTATTAAAAAATGAACCATGGAATAATTTCAAATTATTTCAAATAGTATTATATTATCAGAACATTACTGAAAAAAACTTACTTTGACACAACCCTTAAATGCTTTTAAAAAGCTTGCAAAGTGGTTTGATTTTGACATAACTTTTGAACGCTTTCTTTTATTTCAATAAATGTGCAGAATAGTTTAATTTTGACATAACTCGCAAATTTCCTTTTGTGATTAAATATTGCATAGTCGTTTTTTTGTGTTGTACAGTTGGATCGTTATTTTTTAGTACGGTGGATGATAGTACACTAAAAAATGTGATTTAGGCATTGTCGCGTGTAGTCATACATATCGTTGTACACAGCGCTTACCTTTTTCTCTTCGTGTAAGAATATTTGAACTTAACCGTCCTTATGGTAAATATTTTAATATATAAAAAGAAAGAATAATGAAAAAAACAGGAATTGTTAAAAAAAACATGAAAATATGAAATGAATTGGAATTACTTGAACTAATTACTATATATGTGATTCTCAAGATAATTTCTCTGGCAATTGAGTTACCATGTTCACGCCACGCACCGCCGTATTTCGTCTATAACAACCCTACTCGTTCATTTCTTATTTTTCTTACTTATCTTATTTCATTTTTAAATTACAATATTATCTTCGTACCACGCAGAACTCCAGAAACACAAAAAGCGAACTTGATAACACACTGTTGAAACAGTCCTCATTTATGCATCGGAGACTTAGACACTTACAAATCGAGACGAAAGAGTTCGCGATACGATCAATATTAAAGATTATTTGCAGTATTATTTGCAAAATACATGATTAGGCAAAATTATAACTCAGAGCATTCTCTATGGCAAAACTAGGATAGCAAACGTTATAAAAATTGCTAGACTGCGCTGGTCTGATCATTTATACCACATGCCGGTCACTGATCCTG
The DNA here is from genome assembly GCA_949825065.1 of Odontocerum albicorne. Classification (NCBI taxonomy): domain Eukaryota; kingdom Metazoa; phylum Arthropoda; class Insecta; order Trichoptera; family Odontoceridae; genus Odontocerum; species Odontocerum albicorne. Next base: position 28,677,480 of record OX463850.1, read on the forward strand.
CAAAGAAGGCTCGTTTAGGAGATCCGATAGGGCGTACAAGATTGGAAAGACCAAAGCTTAGGTGACTGGATGATGTGATAGAGAACTTCCGCACACTGGGTATAACAAATTGGAAAAAAGGATGCCGCTAAAAGAGACAATTGGCCGATAATCCTGCAGGCAGTCAAGACTCATTATAAAGTTGATGATAATGATACTTTAAGAAACATTTCTCCCTTATGAGGTTATTAAATGTCTCAAAGAGGAAATAAAATATTTCATTTTTTTGTGAAAGTTAAAACTGCGCTTTTCTCGAGGATATGGAAAAAATATTCCACTAGCGTTTTACCTATTTTGAGATATTTACTGAAACATAACAAACCTTGATATATTTACTGAAACATAACAAACCAATGAAATACACATTTTTCAGGTTTAATATTTTTGTTCAGTAATTCAAAGCCTTAAACAAACCAAAGTAAATTATTTCTGGGTTGGATCCTTTTAACATGTCAAGTCCATACATGATAGTTCTGTCATAGGAACTCGAAAGACGTGTTTCCTTTATATTAAATTTCAAATTAACATGTTTCTTTTACGTTAAGTTCAAATAATATTTATTTTCGTATAGTAAGCAAATTTAGTGGAAAAAAAACGTATCCTATTATTTTTTCAATTATTTCTACTCAGCATAAAACGACTGTACAAGCGTTATCAAACTCTAGATTGTATAACTGTATTTTTTAATGTTAAAAATAATTATTTGAAAATTTAATAGGAAATATATATATATATATATATATATATATATATATATATATATATATATATATATATATATATATATATATATATATATATATATATATATATATATATATATATATATATATATATATATATATATATATATATATATATATATATATATATATATATATATATATATATATATATATATATATATATATATATATATATATATATATATATATATATATATATATACATATATATGTTTTTAATTTAAGAGGGCTATTTTGTTATTAAATATGGCTAAAGAGGTCACGTTATTGAATTTATAAAAAAACAGTTCATAAGTCATTATTAATAAATTCAGGTTTAATGAATAACGAAATTTAGGTTTAATGAATTCAACTATTCACCATACAACTGATATGGTAATGTACTCTCTGATGAAAATGTATTTATTTTTTCGAAAAATACACCCTAGGGCGTTGATGCCCCTCAACATATCGGAATCGGTGATTTCGATAAAATGAAGAGCGTGGCCGAAAGGCAATATTGCCTTCTGCCTCACTTATTGAGCCTTCGGGTGGAAAATTCCTGGATTAGGCCCAAAATACGCAGTTCATTAATATACCTGTTGACTGTACACATGATAACATATTGGCAATGTACATGAAAGTACATAAAAACGCCACATTACTTGCACATCTCTGATGGAAGTTAAACGTCTTACCAATAAGGTCGTCAAATAATATGATAACTTAAAAAAAAAAAAATTATTTCAATAATATATGTACACGTATGCATATGAGTGAATGATTGATGCGAATGTAGGGTGATAAATAAGAATGTGTGGTATAATTGTAACGTGGTTGTTAAAGTTATGATGTGGTTAGAATTGTGTATAAGGATATGGAAGTTTCAATAAAAGAAGAATAGAAAGTGTAAAAAATTTAGAGACTGAGAAAAAAGAAGAAAAAGAAAGTGGTGCGGCCAAAGTCTGAAAGACAGAAGAGTGAAAAGATTATATAGTAAGAGAGAATGCGTGACAAAGTTTATGGACGTGGCAGAAGCGAACGATATATGCCGCCATATAATGAAGTAGAGATTTGTTTTCTGTCTACCCCAATAATGGCATTGTGTGACGGTGATAATGATTATGTAAAAAAGTTAAATATCAAACAAATTAAAAATATAATAATATATGTTATCCATTGCATACAAAATACTGATTTAATATTTCACTTAAGATGCGGAAAATCAAAAAGGATGGAATCCCTATCCTAGGATAAACGGCCCATTTTTCAAAGTGAGGCGTATCTTAAATATTAATTTTAATTTGTGTAGTATTCTTTGATTACTTCTTCAAACCTCCCCTGACCCAAAATCAACAGCCCCTGCATAATTGATAAGTTTTCGCAGCTTTATAGGCATAGTATTTTGACGTCAAATTTTTCGAATCTGTACAATTCATGGTACCTCTTATTTCTGCACATAAAACAATTTGAGCTGGATTTCCCGTAGAAATAATTGTATACCACTTTTGTTGTATACAGTTTCACTTTGCAGATTTATTGATATGTGGCAATCTTTTGCAACCAACAAGAAATATGTTAAGGATGCCTTAAGTGAAAACTATTCTAAGAAGTAAGATTTCACTTCTGTTGAATTAGACAAATTTAACTTTTCTGTATGATTTAACTTTTTATTAAATCAGATAAATATAACGCTTCTTTTTTTATGAAAATGCTTTTATTAAGTCAGACAAAAATATCAGTTCTACTGTATGTATTTAATTTTAATTCAATCAGACAAATGAATCTTTTCTACTTTATAATTTTACTTCTTTAATCAGACAAATAATAAATAAATCCGTTCTACTGAATGATTTCACTTTTTTATCTACAAATATAACAGTTATTTTATATGGTTCTACTATTTGTTAAATCAGATAAATATAACAGTTATACTGTGTGATTTTACTGTTTATTAAATCGAATAAATATCCCAGTTCCATCATATGATATCCCAGTTCCATCATAAGATATCCCAGTTCAATCATATGATATCCTAGTTCTATCATATGATTTTATTTTTTATGAAATTGAGCAAATATATCAGCTCTATTGTGAGATTATATTGTTTTTAACAAATAAGACAAAAATTAATATTCTAAGAGTAAGAATAATGCTATGAAGGTCCGTGCACTAAGGAAAATTTGCGGAATGTCAATGTTTGAAAGAAGGCAGGAATGAACACATCATAAATGGATGGATACATGAATGAAATGATTGTTTTAAGAAAAGAGTTTAAAGACGGTTCGGAGATGTGGAGAGAATGAAGCGAGTATACAAATCAGAAGTTCAAAGTGTGCGTAGAAGAGATAGATTGAGAAAAACGTGGCTGGACCTAATCTGCTAGATTTCCAAATAAAGTTAAGTGAGAAGTATGTTTAATAGAATATTGTGCATGACGAGATGTATGAATGTGGAGGATGTGAAAGTTTTGTGAATGGGTGGAAATGTTTTGATATTTGTTATCTCTGTCTGTCCCGCAAGGGACATGGCATGATAGTACGTACGTACGTATGATTTTATATTAACTAAGTTTTCTTTCATTCCAATAAGTATTGTGTTATTAAAAAAGATTACGTTTTATGTTGCCTCATTTATTTTTAACTTTTACGTTTAATTTAAAGGAAATATTATCCATTGTAATTTAACTATAACCTAAATACGAAGATACTGTTAAATAGATTATGTGTTGGGAACATGATGAGAATATTACCCTATTTAGTCTATGAGAAATTGGACATCCGGCGTCCCGGGAGGCCAACTCAACCTTCCGTAGGATGTAAACGACGGAACTGTGGAGAACTTAGTAGGAAGACTTGATGGCAGATCGTTATTTTAAAAGGGACATGTTTGTAAGTAAAGAATGGCAAGTTTGGGTTCTATATCAGTCGCATTTAAATCAACATTGATATAAAAATACTAATATCAAAGCAGTTAAACATAGTAAGTTTATTTGAACTAGATTGTTCAATAAAATGGTGGAATGCAACAAAAGCCATTATTTCACAAAAGACATAAAATAAATCCGTATCTAAACAAAATATTGTATAACACTTTCGTTGTGTATAGAACAACCTGGTGGATAAGGCTTATTGACATGTGGGAATGTCTTTAAAGAGGCCTGAAGTGAAAACCAGACTGATTTTTTTTTAATCTGGGTTTCAGCGGCAATCGAACCCGTAACCTCCGGGCTGGGAGACAAGCTTCTTATCAACAAGACCACGGAGGTTGTTTCAACAAATATTTATTTTATCCAAATATTCAGGCAAAGAGAACTTCAATGGCAATTTAAGCATTACAAATACTTATGAAAAAAGGTAAGGGATATAAGATTTTAAGTAGAATATTTTTAATCAAATACGAGTATATATGCATTTAAAATATCATTATTTCATTGTTAAATACTTTGCACATTACACATTTCCATAATTGGTGCAATGAACATTAATAACAAAAAGTACAAAAACAATTCATTATTTCAAGACATTTGATCAAAATTATCATAAAAACGTATGTGAATTTCATTTAAAAAAACAAACATCTTGTTATAAATAACATTAAAACTCAAACTATTTACTATTTACAATATCTTTAATATTTTGCTGAAGGAGTTGACCGACACATGAAAAATGTCTATCTGAGAATACACGTTACAAAGGTGATTGTTCTGCAATCTGGCGTTACTAAAGACAGGTTGATTCTATAACAACATTTAGATAGCAGTTATAAAAGGGGTGAATATAAAATGTAACATGTAAATGTGATTTACAATACTGAGCGTAATTTTTTAACATCCTTTCTTTTAGATGTATTTGAAAATTATTATGACATCTTACGAGAGGGAAACGTTTCCAAGGATATGTCAATACTCAAAATAAAGGTCTACCGACGAGCTCTCAAAGCCAAAATTTCTTGCACGTGAGTTCTGTGCCAGAATAGGCTAGATTGTAGCACCCAAGGTAGTAGGAATATTAGTTCAATTCCAGAAAAAACAAAATCTTATTTAACAGATATAAAGTAACCTTGTGGAGAGTTTGCTCTATAAACGGTGTTATGAAAAATAAAAAATATATTGTTTTATTATTAATAGATACAATACATGCATACATATCATCACACCGTTGCGTCCTTGAGCTTTCCCTGGCAGCGTAATCATAGAGAACAAATCAACAAACTTTTCTATATAAGCAGACACGTTTCGTCAGCATATCCAAGCGACGCAACTGGATCCACATGTCCGTGACATCTCTGCAGAAGGGAGTGCATATTTAGAATCGGGATGTTTTCTCACAGATGATCAAATGATCCACGTGGAAGAGCAGCTCAAGATTGACGTTGGAGTGGCAAGGGGATTCTCGACTATGAGACCCAGCAACGACAATGACACTTTTCGTCTCTCCCACACTCAAATATCTCGGAACATATTTATAATCACTTAAACTTCTTGAAAAATCTGTTCAATTGGATCCAGCCACGTTTTCCTTTCTTAAAATTCTGACACGCACACCTTGTCATTCTCACTTGTATAATACATTCGCTTAGTCATTCTTTACCTATGTTTAAATCATCTTAATGTTCCTTACTTCATCTTACTTAAAAAGCCCATTTTATCCCCGCATTCATCGCTGATGTCTTCATTCCACCTTCTTTCATACATTGACACTCGACAAAATTTTCTTCGTACATACATTCTCCACAGCATTAACCTAACATTTATTATTTTTCTGCCAAACCCAACTTTTACTTCATTTAATCAAGGTAGCTTAATCTAGGTTGCCCCCATAAGTTCGTGGAAACCGCACACTACATTATCTCAGTGTAAACATCTACACAAAAGAGAGTTCTTAAAATTCTTTCTAAATTTTTAAAACCAGCATTAAAATTGGTCTTGTTAAACCTTCATCAATCTAATAATCAACAAGTAGTTGTTTATTAAGTAACGAAAAATGATAATTATATTATGATAATAAAAGTCGATTGCGCTGATTTGACAACCTCCATGGCTAAGTTGATAAGACGCCTGTTTCCGACCCGTATGTTGGCGGTTCGATGCTCGCTGAAACTCAGATTCGTAAAAAAAAAGATATTCAGTCTGGTTTTCACTTAAAGTCTCATAAACATTGTTGGAGCAATAATTTCTCAAGATTATACTGCACACAAAGAAAGTTATATACATTATGCGCTCGAGAGCTGTTAGCTACCAGACGTGATTTGTTTAATAATTGTGGGTTAGAGCCTAAAATAGAGCGCCCTTGAGAAGAGTTTGTTGTCTAAACGGTGCTATATAAAATTATCATTTGAACTGAATTGACACAAAAAAAAATTCCTGTGTTTACATCTCCACAGCATTAATCTTATTTCCATTCTTCTTCTGCCGAGTCCTTGGACTTGTTTCACTGCCTTACGTCAATATGGATTTACGTAACTTCCACCCATAACTTTGTCGAAACCGCACACATCTCGCATATTACTCGTATCTTAGTTTAAGCATATATGCAAGAGAACGTTCTTAAAATTCTCTCTAAATTATATAACTGGCTTAAAAATGAGTCGTGTTTAAGGCATTTAATAATCTATTGTTTATAGTTAAGTCATTAAAATTGTAAAGGTTTAAAGACATTTAAATTTGTTTTATCAAACACTGTTTATTCCACTTTTTGTAACGGTATTACCCTACCGGTTTTAAGGCTTTCCCCTCATCATCGGAGGAGCACAAACAAGACTGTATTACGTTCGAACTGGTACCGACATACACGCTTCTAACGGTAAACATTCGGGTAGGGGACTGTAGGTGAAACAGGGAGGAGACAACCTCAGCGAAAAAAAAATCAATAATCTTATAAGCAGGGGATTTTTCATTTAGTAACATACGCTGACTTTTATTTTTCATAAACGGAAAAATTATACAATTTGGAGAAATTATTTTATGGTAGTAAAAAGTCGATCACGCTGATAATGAAAATAACAGTAATTCATTTTTGTCAAAACCTGAGATGAAATCGTTTACGTTTTGCTCAACTATAACATGCCATGCAGATTATGACATCATTTTTAAATTCTTCGAAATTATTAACAGTAAAGCATTTTTGTAAATATAAGGACAACGGTTTAAATAAGTACATATACTCGTAGCTATTCATTTACAGACCCAACTCGAGGTTTGTTTTATTGACTGCTGCATATGTTTATGGTCGGATAAAGAATAACTGTTTGTTAGAAATGGATACTATAAGATTTTTTTTTTAATATTGAGATGGTCTGGTTACATTGAGAAAATGAGTTGCGATTGACTTAAGAAACAAATACATATTGTAAAAGTTTGAAATGAATGCTGAGTGTGAAATATGTAGATCGAGGAGAGTGGTAAAATAAAGTTAGATATATATTTTATCTAAGGAAAAAAATAGAAGTATGAGAAATAGAAGATGTATAAATGTGTACGAGGCAAGAGATGTGTGTATGGGTAGAAAGGCGTGGAGATCCATCGTTTTTACTTACGTCAAAAGGAATATGGCGTGATGGTATGTATGCATGTATCTGATAATCCAAAGTCGAAGACTGCAAAAATGTCGCAAGTGATACTCTTGCCTTATTGAAAATTTTGTGACGAAGCGATAAGATTTATAGGAAAAGCATAAATGTTATAGATAATGTAGATGCAGCGAAGTTACGATGTTTTACTGGTGTTTCTGGTATATACTCGTAATACTTGACAAAGATTCTTGACCTTTTGAATCATCTTTGGTTGTAACAATTTTACTATCTAAGGTATGTTATATCAGGTATCGAGATATTTATTTAAATAAAATAAAATGCACTTTATAATGTTCAAGACATTCAGAACCATTGCACTCAATGCAATATGTCTTGTATTACAGGTATTAAAATATGTATCTTATTAAAATAAACTCTTGAATATTCAAGATTTTCAGAACCTGGTACTCAATCTAATGTATCTTATATCATAGGTATCAAATAATACATTATGATAAAACGAAACAAACTTTTGAAAGAACACGATTTTCACAACCATGATACTCAATCTGATATGTCTTATATCATAGGTATCAAAAAATACATTTTGATAAAACAAAACAAACTTTTGATGGTTCACGACTATCAGAACCATAATACTCAATCTAATGTGTCTTATATCATAGGTATCAATAAACGTATCTTAATGAAACAATACCAAAATTTGAACAATATGATATCCAAGTACTTAAGTTAGTTCTGATGTACGAGTATATAATTTCTAAAAAGTATGACTTTTCTTCAAGTAAATTGTATGTAATTACATTAACAGAGTAGTTTTCATAACTGTCAAGCATTTTTTTTTTGTTTTGTATGCCGATTATGCTTCTTTATGAGTTATCACTGCTAACAAGTTTTAAACGCTTGAAATCAGCGTGGTCAAGTTAATATTGTAACAAAAGAAAATATGTTAATTAATATAGGTTTTTCACTTATTCAAAATAACAAAATACTGAAATCTCCTTAAAATTGACGAAATTCTTAACATATTACAGAAATATATACATTTAAAATGCTGTTATGCCCATAAAATCGTTTTCAATATTTAATCAGTTTAAAAAACTTTAAACGTAAAATTCCTTAATTAGGTTTGTTACGATATCAAACATAGAAAATCTACTTCAATTAGTTTTACGTAAAAATTGGACGCTTGTTTTTCTTTAAGTTTTTTATTAAATTAACTTGGATTTGATGAAAATGAAATCAAATATAAATGAGAGTAGATTTCTTTCATTTTTTGTCGCTCAAATTTATGGTGAATTTTCAAATAACTACTTAAAAGATTCACATAACTATTTCCACTTGATTAATCGAGAGTCTACTGTATAGCCATCTGTGGAGATTAGAAAAGAAATTGTAATCATGTAAGACCTGCCAGACATGACGCTATGTTATATACAGTTGTAATTTTGACTGATTATATTAAATTTATTGATAGCATTAAAAAAGATGTAGGATTTTGTTTTGCGGTCACCATGATTATAATTAAATAAATATTAAAACATGCTGTAAGAAAATGTACATACTACTTAGAAAATGGCATGGATTTAAGGATCGTGTTTATTAACCATTAGTCAATCAAATCATTTGTGGGCTGAAATCAAAGTAAAAATGTTCAAAACAAAAAAAAACTGATGGCGAAGTTTAGAGTTAAGACCTTGAACTTAAAAGCAAGAAAAACACAAAGATCAGAAATATCCACACTCAATAATTAGGTGATGACTAGGGAATTACTTAAAAATATTAGTATGGTTTGTAGAATAGAATTCGACTATGGTATCAGCAATAAAACGGTATTCGATTCCTTGAATCTACCATCTAACGGATTCCAGGAAAAAAATGTTGCTGTACACGCTACATTTTTTAGTCGATTTTATAAGTCATATTTTATTGCATCTTTGTGTTATTTTTAGATATATTTAATGTACATGGGTAGATGTTTTAAATGTATGAATAAAACTGAATGAATGCTATGTAAATGCGTACTTTGAGATGAATACATGGAGTGACAGAATACTATATGAGGTGATTTGGGATGAATGTTAACTTAAGGCTGATGTTTTTAATAAGATTGAGAAAGCATGCTGAGATGGTATGAGCATGTGAAATGAATGAATGAAGAAATACTAACAAACAGATATACGAGTATAGTGCAAATGTGAGTGGAAGGCGTGTGAGATTCCTCTTCCGGCCAATGAAAGTATGGTTGGATGAAGTGGATAACATTTGGAAAAATGAAACGTTGAAAGTCAGATAAATCGTAAAAGTTGTATGAGAAGATGCATGGATGTAAATAAAGCTAAGAATATGTGTTGAGGATAGAAAGTCTGTCGCTTTGTCTTATCTACCTACCCCAACAAGAAAATGGCGTAGTGGTATGTATGTATTATATATAACATGAACTTGTCTTGCGAATTAATGTTTACCGTTTTCTGTAAGAGACACTGTTGTGTCGTTAAATAAATAAATAAATAAATATTTTTACTTGGTCAGTTTTCTCTATTCGTCTTCAAATTATACCTGCCATTCACTGTTCTGGATACACTTTCTACCTGTGAACATTCATTATTCTCAAACTCATCGAGAATGGATCTCAGGGAAAGAGAATTCAAACTCTTAGGAAATGGCTTTTGGAATTGAGTAGTAAAAGTCAATTACCCGTGAAGGTGCCGAAAATTTTCTACGAATTGAACACAATCAAATATAAATATAAGCAATGACTTCTGGTAATTTATATTCAAAAATATATACAATATTACCAGTTTTAACACTTGATATTCTTTTTATTTATCAATTTTCTTTGTCTTCTTTTTGCAGTAGATTGTTGATTTTTTTTCTCTGCATTATTCCTAGGATGTAGACTCCCATCTATCTTTCCATCTCTATTTAGGTCTTTATGTTAGCCGGCTTCTTATGGGATTAACATGAGAAGTTTTTTACGTACGGATAATACTGGAAATTTGGGTCTTATCCATTATTTAAATGTGATCCTGCTAATAACGTCTTCTCTGCCTTCCCCACTTACGATGCCTTCAGTTTTACATATTTTTCTAATTTCTTATCCTATCTTCAAGTGTTTTACTAGTCAACATCGCAAGACCTTCATTCCTGGTGTTCTGAAAATTGCTTTCGTTCATATGGTTTCAGTTCTTGTTTAAGTATAAAAAAAATAAAGTTTTAACATATATTTTATAGATCCAAACTTTTCTTTCTGTTACCATCTACTCATTGTTTCATCAAATGTTATAGAGATTTATTAAAAACCACATTTTGTCTTTTAAGACCGCAGTCTGAATTTTACAGTTGAGGTATTGTAACTTATTTTCGGTATGGGTTACATAAACTTTTATCCCAATTGGTAATTCAGGCATAAAATAAGACTGAAAAACATTATCTTCGGCCTTATTAATCGAGTCTTCGAATAAAGAACCATTAAAGTAGACATGGAACTCGTTGTTCGTAATTATACGTGATAGATATACTACTGCACATGAAGAGGCCAAAACACACTAGTTTAGCGCATATGAGTATTGTTACCAAACAAACTCTAACCAGACTAGGACATATCTTGTTGGGTACTCTAACCTAAAAATAATACAACTATAAGCCTAAAATTTTAAATAAACTCTTCGGTGAATTATAAACAAAGAACGACCCAGATAAACAAAAAAACAAACCCGGAACCCCCAAGTGTAAGAGAAGTATCTTACAACATAGGACACGGAAGTGATCCATACATTAAATAATTAATGGACGGTTTTATTTTTGATATCACAGGTTGCCTCAACTGTACACAAAAATAAATAAATATTAGACTTTACAATATTATTTGAGAATGTCAGCTCATATTTCAATAGTCCGGAACTAGTTGAACTTGTCACGTTACACATTTTTTATAGGCACACTTAACAAAATACTTACCACAGTGAAGTAATTACTATAAATTATTGATACAACTCCTGCATGACAAGACTACACAGACTGGGTAATCAGTATGAGCATTGTATTAACTTTCATATGACTTTGACAACTAACAATAGTAAAGTGAAGAAGTTGTTCTTGTCAAGATAGATTGAGTAAATTATGGGCATTTACTTTGATATTGTATTCGTCTTATACTATTTTTTCTGTTGTGTTATACTTGTTATATATCAATGTTGAATTTTTTGGTGAATTATTTTAAAAAGTCATTATTAGACTGTTGAAAAAAAAAACATCTCGCACTCAATATAGGAGTTTCTCATACCACCTTATAGTGCGGTCACCCTTAGTTAAAAGTCACTCTCATAAACCAAGCATGTTAAACTTTTTCAGTAAAACACATTTTACTCTCTGAAATTGTTGAGGAACCTGAAATGCCATTGAGTGGTCAAATTGAAAAAAAAAAAGGTTTTCTCGAAATTTCGAACCAAATTAAAATGGAATAAAGAGAATTCTTCAAAAATAATATTTTTTAAACAAGTTTTATATCAAGAATTTTCGGCATTGCTAACAAAACTTGCTTTTGTAATGTAAGGCTAGTTAAAATATTTGGAAATGAGGGAGGGAGCTTAAATACTCAACCTGAAAACTGGACCGAGAGGTTGAAAAATTTGAAGATATTTTGTGAAGTTTTTTGTTTGGTAGAAATATTTTACATGTTTTGCTTTATCCATTGTTTTCTTGATGAAGTTTGAAATATTTTTTCCTTATTTCAGCTATACATTTTTCTGGTATTTCTCATTCCCGTTTATGTAAACCTACAAGAAAATAATTTGACTCGCCGTGAATTTACATTTTCTTTGGATTGTTTTTATGAATTATATTTATGATTATGCTTAGATCCGTGTGAAGTGGCGATGACTTTTGGCTAACAAAATCACAAAAAATCAAATAACATAATACAAAGGTTTCAAAATGTTTATCAACATGTCAAAAAAAACAAAAATTGGAACTTTTTGTTGTCTATGTGTTTTATATATCAAGGATAAATTTAAATAGTGTTGAAGAGAAAAAAAGTGTAAATGTAAATTCTCGAATGTAAAGTAATAGATACACATAAATTAGGTTAATAAAGAAATTTTCTGAATGTGAAAAACCATTTTTTTCTGTATTCTGCTGGTGAACATTATTTATATCATAGTTCATTAACCAATGGGTTGCGTCCTGAAATTGGAATTGACATTTTGAATGGGTCGCGAAATATTTTCAACAACAATTATTTTTCAAAACAGGCTGCAGCTTAAAGATTTAATGAAAGTTCCAAATGTTTCCAAAACCAAGGTTAAAATTAATAATATTTAATGTTTTTACCAATATGAGAAATGCATTATGTTGAATTTAAACATAAATTTTGTGTAATTGAAATAACAATATTGTTATGTGGTATTTTATTAATCTTGGCTTGGGTCTCGAAACCAAAATTTATACCCTAATCAGGATCACGGCTTAAAAACGTTAAGAAATACTGACTTATGACTTACGTGCGTTATGGACTGAAAAAGGATCAAGCATGTTTTTACTACACAAAATGAGCTTTAAAGAAAAACCGTATTTTGAAAGTCTAGAAAAAGGATCGAAGAAGAAGGCGTGAATCACCAATAAAAAATTACGATCAAATCAAGGAGGTTAGTGATACACATGTGTCAACAGAATCAAGAATGGTAAAGGATAAGGAAAAGTGGATATAATTAAGAGCCATGCAATAGATCTTCAGTGCTTAAGAGGACGACAAAGAATCGAAAAACCGAGATTGAGACATTTTTTCGTTGACTTCCATTAGGACCTGAACAAAGAACCTCCAGGTCGGTGTCATGATTTCTATCACTATGTCATGAAGATAGTCAAAATTGGCAACTGTAACCAATCGTTGAATATGCCTATGACCTCCATAATTTGGTGGATAAGACGCCTTTATCCCAATCCAATAGTTGCGATTTTCATTCCTGTTGGTACCCATTTTTTAAAAATGGGTACCAACAGGAATGAAAATTTAAATCAAAAGTTACACAAAGTATTTATTTATGTTTGATGAATCTCATTTCTGGTATTTAGTTAATAAGTTCACCTTAAACCTTAACAATGTTAAGTCATTATCATGCAAAATAAGTCTCATTTGTCACCTCACAAACGAGCGTATCTTGTGTGTGGGGACTGCATCGACAAATAAAACCTAAAATCAAAGGTTACAAAATGTATTTATATCTGTTTGGTGAATCCCATTTATGGTTTGAATTTAATATTTAACCTTAAACCTTAAGAATATTAAGTCATTATAATGTTAAATAAGCCTCATTTGTCACGTCACAAACGAGTGTATCTTGTCTGTGGGGATTGCACCGACAAATAAAACCTAAAATCAAAGGTCATAAAATGTATTTATTTCTGTTTGGTGAATCCCATTTCTGGTGTCAAGTAAATAAGTTAACCTTAAACCTTAACAATATTAAGTCATTATCATGTGAAATTTATTTCATTTGTCACCTCACAAACGAGCGTATCGTCTGTGGGGATTGCACCGACAAATCACGAAAGTGCGACTCGAGAACCTCCGGGACTAATCATTCTAATTAACGAGTTAAGTGTACACACGCTTCTTAAGTGGGTTACTCTAACCAACTTCTGTTGTTAGCTTTAGTTTGAATTTAATGTTATTTCCAGTTGCGGTTTGTGACTCACTGATTAAGATGTGGTCTTAAAAGGTATTTTTCTCCTGCCATGTGTCCAATACAGGCGTTGATGACCAATATATTGGTTCTTATTCTCTTACAGTCAAATGATCTATAGTTTTCTCATTCTCAGTCTTAAAAGTAGCTCGATCAATCTCTTACAGTTCAGTAGTAAATATACTAGACACTCTTCCACGATGTGACCAACTATCTAGACCATTCGGCATGAACAAAACGGGGATTCAAATCAAACTCACCTATGCAAGGTGTGTGCACTACAACAATGGTCACACCTAAGACAATTCAGGGTACATCACAATCTTCATGGCTGATCAAATCCTTGAAAAAGCATGTTCAAGTTACTCACAATGGGAAGATTTTCAACCGAGGATCGATTCCATTGCTAAAGTCGGTTATCTGATGAACTTGCATTCCTTTAAGCTAGTCGTTGTTCCTTAAACCTGAAAGATCGTAAGAATCTAAGGTGAGTTGGAGTTAAAACACCCACGTGCATTGGACACGTATCACGTAGACGCACCTTCTAATACACCTTCTGATATTAATTAATACATTTTCGCGATGTTGATAAGGTTTTTTCATCGAATAAATTGATTATTCCAAATTTATTTAATAGGGCGGGGTATTATGACAAGGCTTTGCCGCTGCTGATCCTGTGGCGTGGAATGGTCTGCCTATAAGTGTTGGAGATATTAGTGGCGTGTGAAGCTTTAGCGATCACTTAAAGGCAACCCTATTTGGGAGGTCTTTTCAAACTTCATGATAATATATGAACACTACAAACATAAAGTACTCTACATCTAAAGGCTAATATACAATATGTTACTTTTGCCTATCGAAAGATCTACAAAGGTTTTTTTGTGGTTTCTCTTATCTTCGTAAGTTTTGCCTTTTTCTTACCAAATATTTTTTTGTAAACATATGCAGATGTTGAGATATTCCTAATCTAATGACCGCATCCACCACCTTCTCTTCATTTCACTCAACATATATATTATATATAATTATTTTATATTTTTTTTAATCTGTCAATAATAGTGGGGGGGAATCCCGAGTTAGCACGCTTTTAAGAATAGTCCGCTCTCTAAATGGCGCTGTATATATTGTCATTTTATTATTATAATTATTATTAGATTGCTCATCCATGACACAGCCTCATAAGTAGTCCTTTAAATATTGTCCAATTCTTTGACACAACATGGAATCAATTAACCCCCAAAGAAGTTACTCGCGTGCTCTCGAAGTAGACAGTCGTCCACTGCGAGACGTATTACAAAAATATCGTTTCTCATCTGCGTCGTGACCTCAATATTAGGACCTGTTTGGAAACATTCTTCCCCTATTTTCTCGTCATTTTGCTGTTCGAAGAGCCTGAAGCAAAGACAGGGCCGTAGCACATTCATCTGGTCGCTCCACCATGTGGCCTGTAGCACTCTTCATCTGATCGCTCGCATGTGTTCTACCTCTGCTCCTTTTTGTTATACCGCATTTACACCGCCCGCAATTTTCCCCTGCTTTATCAGTTGTACAATATATTCTTCATCGTATTTTATGTGTAAAGTACTTTTTCTTTTGATATTAGATAAAACTTCTTTTTCTTTATTCATCCGTTTCAAAATGTCAACATTACGGAAAAAATCATCATTACGGATTTGCCTACCCATAAGGCTCTAAGCATTCTTCGATAGCGCTACATTTTGAAAACTTCTAATTTATTTATAGGGATTTGAGAAAGTATGCTTGAACTCAATGCCATAGAGAAGTATGTACTCACAGAACATGTACCAACATAAAATCTGCATA
Organism: Odontocerum albicorne; assembly: GCA_949825065.1. Lineage (NCBI taxonomy): Eukaryota > Metazoa > Arthropoda > Insecta > Trichoptera > Odontoceridae > Odontocerum > Odontocerum albicorne. The sequence goes on from OX463850.1 coordinate 28,693,285, forward strand.
CGTAAGTCACAATTAAAATCCTTGTTTCGAGGAATATCCTGTATTCAGAAGAAGCAATTGCTTACCATCTTTATTTTATCAAAATACTATATTGCATTGATTAGGAAATACTTCCCCTATTTTTATTAATCTGTACCAAGAGTTTATAACTATGAGTTGTAATAACCTTTGTTCTTTCTTAAGCATTTTCCCATAGCACCACATGTTGAAGTCTTCTTCTAGTTCTTCATGGTGGCTTAGACGGGTCTCCAAGACTTTACACCATGAATAAATTAACAATCGTTATCTTCCTTAAACTTTATTACACTTAAACACATATATATTTTATAAGAGAGTTTTTTTTTTCACTTACGTGAAATCTAAAATACACTCTCGTGTAAAGTTATGAGAAATGAGTAACCATAGTTTGCAATTTTCAGGATGATACGAAAGGAAGGGATGTTTATTTTTTCACGTATTTTTTTCAACATTTGTGGTTTTTTTTACATTTATTTTTATTTACAGCTGTCAACCTGACACTTTTGGATGAATTATTACCTTTGTACTATCCTCGACTTTATGTTATACGCACAATCGCTGTTACAGTATATTGTATATGGAAGTACAATTTTCAAAACCATTCCTGAAAAAATATGCTACGTAATATCAAGAATTTGAATATAACAGTGGCCCAGACATTTCCCATATGCTTGATCTGAACATTTACTGTCTTGATAACTTAACTGAACTTATTAAATGATTGTTGCGAATTTTAAAAAAAATTACTGAAGGAAGATTTAAATTTTTTTACATCTTCCTAGCCTGATATAAATTCAAATAAATATTTTACAAACCTATAATTTTTTTAGATGAACGTAAAAATGAGTACCATTAAAAAAATAAAGTTGATACTAAAAAATAATAAATAAGAAAGTTAAATAAAATATTTATAGTATTATTTCTTAAATTCAGACAATTCATTTGATATTTTGAGTAAAATTTTATTATTACATTTGTTTTTAGATCTAAATATTCTTATTTAAAAATAGTAAACTGTAAAAGCTATTTATTTCACGCTTAATAGAGTAGTTAAATCTACTATTTCCTCCATTACCATCTATGGAGTGGAAACGTGAACGATGAGAAGCGTTTAGCGGTTTGTCAATATGAGTGAAATTAAAAGAGTGAGTGGGCTTACAGAATACTTGAAATATTGACATAGTTCTGTCTTACGAGTAGAACATGACTTGTATGGAATTCAAACAATGGTTGAAGAATATTCCCAATCGCCAAGTAAAAACGTGCAATAAAACGTGTAATGGAGAAAAAAAAATTATAAGTAATTTTGTCTAAAAAAAACAGTGAACTAAGACGACCTCCGTGACCTGATTTGCAATACGCATGTCTTCCAACTCGGATATTCCTGGAAAATTCCATGTTAATACTCATATTTAAAAAAACATTCTTGTCTAGTTTTCACTTGAGACCTCTTAAACATATTTTTGATTGGTTTGATGAAATTACCATAGTCGTCGTTGCCGGGCGTCATAGTCAAGGATTCCCTCCTCACTCCAACGTCAATCTTGAACAGCTCTTCCACATCGATCATGTCATCTTCTATGAGAAAACAGCCCGATCATAGGAGCGCACTCCCTCCCGTAGATGTCACAGACATGTGAACCTTGCTGAGCCGCCTGGCAAGCTGACGCATGTTCGCAGCGCGCTGACTGTTTCTCACACGTCTAGCCGCTGAGACGCTCGAAACCATATGGATCTCCACCCCCCACGGTCGCAAGCCACCTACTCTCAGTCCTCAGGCGACCCCGACCAAGTAAGCGACTCTCGAAGACTGTCTTTATAGCGCTTCCTCTGCCCATCAAATCTTCGCTGGCCCACCACTTCCCCGTACAAGATGCGCTTTGGGAGACTATGATCGCCCATGCGTATCACATACCCGACCCATCGCAATTTCGCCTTCACAACCATATCTTCTATAGGTTTACAGTTGGAGCGTTGCAGGACCGAGACATTTGTGATATGATTGATCCAATGGATCCGGAGAATTCGACGAAGGAAACGCTAAGAAAATTACCATAAACCCATCACGTTTGTATCGAAACTTTGAAAGAGCGCAATACAATTTTGTATTTTTAGTACACCTCTCATCAAATTAAATTAATTTTCTATTCAATGTGATTATTTCATTAAAATGCGAAGTATGTACATAAAATATGCAATTACTGTTTTTATTCAACAATAAACAATTTTATTTTGTATAAATAATAATCTAACTATGATAATTTAATTTCGCTAAAAATATTGTTTGTCTGGCACCTAAACACTAATTTTATTTCGCTTTTTGAGCTATCTACGATACATGTTTAATAACTCACTCACGGCAAAATTGCAAATAAGTAAATTTTTAGTTGCTAGATAATTGGATTTAAAGTTTTTATAGATTCAATTTTCATTTGATTTTGTTAAAATAACTACTAGAGAAAACGAATTTAGTTTTTCCCATATCCACTCTTTATTCATATTTAATAAATATTTCCTTTATTTATAATAAAACAAAGAAAACAGTACAAGAAAAAAAATACTATAGGGTTCACAGAATTCCCCATTTAACTTTCCCACAGTAAATTGATGAACTCGAAATGTTGTGTTGTATTTTTATTCTTACTTGTACATTTATTTTATGAAACCCTATACTTTCTTTCTTCAAATAGATATACTTTTTCCAAAAACATCTCCACAAAAAGTGTCGTACGTCATTTTCTTCACTTAACATTTATCGAATATCCAACACCCATTTCTTCCAATTTCTTTTCCATTTACGTCCCTCCTTTTTCTACCTAAGATAATTCAAAATGACAGATGCCAAACATCTTCCATCAAACGAACGCCAGAAACAAAATAAAGGACTTATGTAGGAAAGCATTTTTTTATATATATTTCTTAGTAAGTAGAGTTGACGAAAGGTCTCGTTAAAATAAAACCAATACACTCGTATCTTACTTTTCAATTGCATATTTCTGTCAATGTTGAAAATGTAATCTTTGTTTTTTATTCAAAGAACTCTTAGTTTGTTCACCTTATCCTAGAAGGGCTGGGAGCTCATTGACTATACAAGACTTTATCATCTTGTTCTGTCTTGTGCCTACAACAACATGTTTTTTTCCCACAATTTACCGAAACAACAGAGGTTCTATAACGAATGACTATCTGAAATAAGTATATCTAACATGGTTTATTAAACTCTCCCGTTATACTCACCTAAGACAGTAAACCTTTTGTTATATCCTTAAAATATTTTATGAAATCTCGGGGAACCCTCGAACGACTGACACATGAGTATAGGATTAGCGGGATGGGAGTAAATTACAGAAAGTGCTTTGCTGAAATGTTGCTAGCTTATCACTAGCAAATACTTGCGTGGGCTTGTCGCTAAGATGCCTGATATCCACCCAGGGATTTCGGGTTCAATTCCCAATAAAAGCCAAAAAATAAATATTAAAGACTACTTGCCTTGTAACAATACTCACACGCAATAAACGTGTGCGGATTTTATTGCCTTTTTGCCTGTGGGACAATATTCCAAACATTTGCGATGACCGACACTCACTTCCATGACTAGTCTAGTGCTTTTAAACTCGAGGGATCAATTATTGGGGCCGAAGACCACATGGTAAATGGTTACCCTCCTAAATTTATGTCCAAATCATCAATTCAGACATATTCAGAAGTTTCTATAATAATTAATTAATTACCAAAGTTTAGTTACTCTTGAATTAAATTTTAAATGAGTAGTAATCAACTCCATTCCAATCGTTCGACATCACTAGATCGACGAGGGTTGTTAAAAATATATCGATTTTTTATGTAATTTCGCGTACTGTTTTTTTTTTATAAAAAAATGTTGGACTGCCCATCTTATTTCCTCACGTTGGTGATACAGTTTGACATGTACGTTTTAATTTTCAGCCATATTGGATGGGCAGTTTGTGTTTGACAGGTAAATATTTACAACGCATTTTGGCACGTTTTTTCTATTTTTAAAATGTTTTTTTAGGTCTTACCGAAGAAACCGATCAAAATTGAGGACAACAATTCCTGAATTTTGCTGAACAATAATGCAGCGGCTCACACTTCACTACTAATTCGTGAGTACCGTCGTGATGCTGTAGTCACCGTATTTACCAGATATGCCCCCTGCGACTTTTGCATGCCCTCGAAGATAAAGAGGACATTGAAAAGACGTTTTGCGAACATAGTGAAGATAAAGACATCCTCGCTAGGTGAGCAAAAGGCTATCCCAAAAAGTGTGTTTCATAAATGTTTTGTGGCTTGGAAAAACATTTGAAAAAAAATGTTTTGCAATTTGGCAAAAATGTATTTTATCCAACGGAGACTGCTTTGAAACAGACAATTTTCATACTAATGATTAAATAAATACTTCTTTATAAAACTAAAAATCCTCGTTATATTGTATTGTATCATATTCTTAACAGAACGAAGCAACTCTGATGGCATTAGATGGCTTGTGTGCCACGTGTGGCTTATGTCGCCGACGTTTCGAAAACGTTGCAATTTTTATCTTTTAGGATTGATTGTAGTTAACTTCACCTGATTTAAATATTTGCCTTCTTTATTTAGCTAAGTTGAGTTTTGTTGCTCGTCTCTGCTTTTTTGACCACTTAATTGATAAATTGACGTACTATAGTACCAGCAGCACTTACCCACCTATCGATACATGCATACACGCCATAGGGCTGTTTTCCATTGTAAACTAAGCAAATCTAATTTATTTATTTTTACAAAACAAAATTAAGAAGTTAAATCATTTTAATCGAAAGAAAAATTGAAGAGAAAAAATACAAACAAACTAATAAACCCACATTTTTTAATACCTATACAGAGGACGAATCCACTAGGCAAGGCTTGTGTGGAAGTGATCTTATTCCTTTTAAAAGTGTTCCCTTAATATTTAAATTCTCAATTGGAGGATCCCACTCCATATTAATGGATAGACGCTAAAATATTGATTCAAATTAAAATAAATTTGTGATAAGATATTAATTTAATAATATCAAAAATTTTGAACAACACAAAATTTATTCAGATAAAATATATTTTTCCCTTTTAAAATTACTCTTTTCTCTATTTTGTATATCCTGTTTTAACGCTGTTAAGTAACCACACAGTTAATTAATAAAGCTTATTTTGTCAACAACAACCTTAAAAACATTTAATAGCCTTTTTACATACATTAAGCTTAATATTTATATTCATATAATAATTAAAATGTGCTCCTCTTAGATCGTGTATAATTTTACGGATCTAATTAAGCTCATAACCTTTCTTTGAATAAATTAAACCACAATAATTATCTCTGAAGGGGCATTTTGAAACTTACATTACGTTAGCCTAGCGCTGAAAATGCCTAATTTTCAGTTTTTCATACGTAACACGTTTCCAAGTTTTGAATTTTTAATTATTACCATCATTATAATCTCCCACTGTTATGCAAAATAATATCGTGACACTTTAATACACATACGTATTTAACTAACCCGTTAATATCGGCAAGTATAAGACTCACTGAGAAGAATATGTGGTGTGTTGATGAATGCCAGAATCTATATAAATAAAAATGTAAATGTTCGTTAATTGAAGGCAGCTAATCTCCGGAAGTTCTCTACCGATCGCTTTGAAATTTTGAGTAAAGTTAATATTCGTCAACGGAAATGTTATTTGATTTTTATTTATATATATATATATCAGTGTATATAATTTTTTTTTTAAATCAAAAAGAAATATTTATGCGAACCTCTCGGGGACAAGACGAATCTCATTTTGACAGTTGACCATATTCTATTTGACGTTTCGTAATTAATATTTATAAAGTCTATATACATAATATAAATATAAAATAATTTTATGTTTAATATTAAATCATAAATTTTATAACTAATACATATTTCATAAATAATAAATTTTATCAACTAAACATTTTGACAGTTGACCATATTCTATTTTGACATTTCGTGATGAATATTTTTATTCAAATAAGTCTATATACATAAAATATAAAATAATTTTATCTTTAATATCTTCTTAAATAAATCTATATAAATTATAAATATATAAATTATAAATAAATTATTTAATAATTTTATGTTTAATAATAAGTCGAGACACGAAACAATTGCGATCTGTTTTACCGACGGTGATCTCACTGAGCAATTATATTACGAAAAGTGCTCACAGTCGCCATTTTCAAGTACATATTGACTTGTGATCAAATCATATTTACGTTTAATTTATATAAAATTTTAGTTATATAGATAAGATAATAGATAATTGACTTCAATAAATGTGGTAAGTTATTGATATTATATTTAAATTAAAAAATATGAAGTAAAATCGTTCATTAAAAAAAATTTGTTAGTTTTTAAATAACTTGCTATTTATTAGAAATCGATAAAATTTTAGCGATGTATTTTTACGACGTAAAAAGGAAAAGATGTACTTTAACAACGTAAAAAGGAAAAGATATTATACTCAAACTGGAAACATTATTCCTATGTTATACATACATAATATATATTGATCTTAAATACAGTATATTAAATAATTTTAAAACAATGACTTCATGTTAATTTAAGATAAAGTTGTATTATTTGTCAATAATTTTAAGTACTTGTATAACCTGTCACATGTTCATTTGTATAAAAAGACACTTTTATGTCATTAATTAAATAAATAAATTATTTGGTGGTACATTAGAAAGAAGTACCCGTAGAAATATCGCAAAAAAAATGAAAATTAAAACAAACTTTTGTCATTTCTGTCATTCTCAACACGGCCATTTTGGATATATACTGATTTTTTATTTTGCTTTCAATATATATTCAATTTTATTTATAAAGATAAGATAATAGATAATTGACTTCAATAAATGTGGTAAGCTATTGATATTATATTTAAATTAAAAAATATTAAGTAAAATCGTTCATTTAAAAAAAATTCTAATTACGAACATGCGATGTATTTTAGGTTAAAATTAAACTTAATAAAAAATAGTTATATTGTCATAAAATTGACTTAATTATTATGGTAAGTTGTTTAAGTGAAAAAATAATGGACTTAAGAATTATATTTGATGAAAAACTTTCATTATTGATTCATATTTCAAAAGTTAACCTAACTTTTTTCCATAAGAAAAGTGACACATGTTAATTTAAGATAAAGTTGTATTATTTGTCAATAATTTTAAGTACTTGTATAACCTGTCACATGTTCATTTGTATATAAAGACACTTTTATGTCATTAATTAAATAAATAAATTATTTGGTGGTACATTAGAAAGAAGTACCCGTAGAAATATCGCAAAAAAATGAAAATTAAAACAAACTTTTACGCTGCTCAGTTACTTTTTTAATGTTTCACAATTTTATATGTTTTAACTTTCTTTTTTCTTACTGAACGTTGTTACATAAATAAATAAATAAATAATAGGTTTATTGATAGCAGCATAGTATGTCCAGATTATATTTAAATAACACTTTTAAAACACATAAATTGCAGATAATACATTATATACAGAAGCTATCAAAAGGTCTGGGCTCATCTAATAGCATCCCTTCGGCGAAGATACACCCCACCAATATAGGGCGAACCAAGCCACGGGGACAACAGATGTTTTGCAGCCCACACCCTAGCTTTTTCAGCCCAGCCCATCGTTGTATTGGGGCAAATTTATCAACTGTAACGTGGTAAGCTGCTGATTTTTTTTATAAATCGAAAAATTGTTTTCTCTAAACTGACGTTTTAATTCATAATTTTCATTATACTGACTTTGTAATGTATTGTATGATTTGTATCTATCTTTAAATGGGCCTAGATCCACTGTGAATTAATACTAATTACGAACATTTAATTAAAACATCACCAAATATTATTTGACAATTTAATTGTATCTTTGTTTATATTTCAAAATCTATCAAATCGTATGTAGTAATGGAGATTTGTAACAATGTCACTATTGTTAGTTTTTTGTAATGTATTTACCTAAATAACTTGCTATTTATTAGAATCGATTCCCTTATATTAAAGTCGATAAAATAATTAAAATTACTTAACGTCGTTACATCGTTGTATTGGGGCAAATTTGTCAAGTGTCTTAGGACTCATCCTAGAGTTTCCGAAATATAATAATATTATTCAGAAACATCAAACCGAATATGTGATTAATTTGATTCCTTTGTTCTAGAGATGCCACGAATGTACTGAGGGAATCCGCCAAGCCAAAGAGAAAACAACTGCGTTTGAAGGGAAATATTTTGTTAATATTTTATTTTGTTTTTTCTTTGTTTTTTCTTTGTTTTTTAGTTCGTGTATTTTATAAGTTTTGTCTTTTCAGTGCAATCGATCTGCTTTAGTTTATCAAAATAATGCCTCGCAGAAAATCAAACTTAGGTCGTCGTACACGCAGAGCGGAAGCAATGCGGCGAGTAATTGCAACTCAAACTGAGGAACAACGGGCATCAGCAAACGAGCGAAGCAGACAAATAATGGCTCAAATACGTGCCGAAGAAGCATTAGAGCGACGTGCAGACAGAATTGAGGATATACGGTTGCGATTACGGCGATCGCGTTCTGCAGCTTCAGAATTGCTTCGTTCTCAACAGAATGAACGCGATAGGCTGAGAATGGCTGAAATACGTCAACGAGAAACAGAAGATCAGCGTCAAACACGACTCCGTGCTCAGCAATCACGCGATTACAATCGCCTTGCATTCCGGTACAACCCAGCTGATGATTATAGTTTAAGTCGGCATGTTCTCATCGGCACTATGACTGAAGTGTGTTCTCATTGCAAGGCTCTAAAATTTAATGGAGAAACGAAAGGAATGTGTTGTGCCGCCGGAAAAATTAAACTGTCTCAACTTGGAGAACCGCCAGAGCCATTAAAAACTTTGCTTTCCGGATGTACCGCTGAATCAAAGCATTTCCTATCTAACATCAGGAAATACAACTCATGCTTCCAAATGACGTCTTTCGGCGCAGAAATCGTAACAGCTCAATTCATGCCAACCTTCAAAGTGAAACGACAAATTTATCATAAAGCCGGCTCCCTGCTTCCATTGCCAGATGGTGAACATAAATTCCTACAAATGTATTTCATCGGTGATGGCAATGATGAATTGAATGCACGCTGCGGAATTTCTACCGGCATAAAAAGGTCCATCGTTTCCCAACTGCAAGAGCTTCTTCATGAAAAAAACAATTTAGTGCGTTTGTTCAAAACAGCAATTGACATGATGCCATCTGATACACACAAGATTGTTATTCATGCTGACAAAACACCTACTGGAGAACATGTGCGAAGGTTCAATGCTCCAACTATAGACGAAGTGGCAATTGTTATAGTCGGAGATCAATTCCAACCTAGAGATATTGTTCTTCATCGGAGAAACGATCAATTGACAAAAGTTGCCGAAACTCATCGATGCTACGATGCCCTGCAATATCCAATCATTTTTTGGGACGGTGCCGATGGATATCACTTCAATGTTAAGATGATAAATCCAGTCAGTGGCGAAGAAACAAATAAGAAATGCAGCGCAATGAACTATTATTCATACAGATTAATGATTCGAGAGAATGAAGACAATCACATTTTGAAATGCCGTCAATTGTTTCACCAATACATCGTAGATATGTATGCAAAAATTGAAACAGAACGTTTGATATTCATCCGTTTGAATCAGACCAAGCTTCGCTCTGAAGAATACGTTCATTTGCGAGATGCAGTTGTAAATGACGGTAATACAACTAACGTTGGAAGACTAACGATTTTGCCATCTTCATATACAGGCAGTCCACGTCATATGCATGAGTATGCTCAAGATGCAATTGCGTATGTTCGTCACTATGGGTGTCCAGATCTATTCATTACATTTACGTCTAATCCAGCTTGGGACGATATACAGCAGCTCTTATTTCCTGAACAATCGCCAGTGGATAGGCATGACATCACAGCACGTGTTTTCAGACAGAAGCTGAAATCGCTGATGAATTTCATGGTAAAACATGAAGTGTTTGGGTCTGTGCGCTGCTGGATGTACTCAGTGGAATGGCAAAAGAGAGGATTGCCACATGCACATATACTAATCTGGCTTTATAACAAAATCACTTCAAACGAAATCGACAATGTAATATGCGCTGAAATACCCGATGCCGACGTCGATAAGAATTTGCATGAAGTTGTGACGAAAAATATGATACATGGACCTTGCGGTACACTAAATCCAAATTCGCCATGCATGATAGACGGAAAATGCTCTAAGCGATATCCTCGAGCATTAGTATCCAACACAGTTACCGGAAACGATGGATATCCTTTATACAGAAGAAGATCAACAGAAGATGGTGGTAAATTAGCAACTATACAAATGCGAAACGGTGACATTGAAGTAGATAACCGTTGGGTTGTTCCATATTCGCCTTTGCTATCAAAAACATACAAAGCGCACATAAATGTGGAATACTGTAACTCCGTTAAATCGATCAAATACATTTGTAAGTACGTGAATAAAGGCAGCGACATGGCAGTTTTTGGCGTGCAACCAGAAAGAAGTGATAGGAATGCGGTCATACATATCGATGAAATCGCACAGTATCAGACTGGAAGATACATAAGCAGCAATGAAGCTGTATGGCGAATTCTTTCATTTCCCATACATGAACGAAGTCCGGCTGTTGTTCACTTAGCAGTGCATCTAGAAAATGGACAACGCGTTTATTTCACAGCTGCAAATGTGCAACAAATAGCCCTGAATCCACCGGCTACAACATTAACTGCTTTCTTCACGTTATGTCAAAATGACGCATTTGCGAAAACACTGCTGTATTCGGAAGTGCCTACGTATTACACGTGGAATGCGAGTAGAAAATCATTTGAACGACGCAAACGAGGAGAGCGAATCAACGGACAACCTGGCATATTCAAAGAAAATACGATAGGCAGACTGTACACCGTGCATCCCAATCAAGATGAATGCTTCTTTCTCCGCATGCTGTTGGTAAATGTGCCCGGTTCAACGTCTTTCCAGCAATTGAGAATTGTCAACGGCGTTACACATGCCACTTTCCGCAGTGCATGTCAAGCTCTGAATTTATTGGAGAACGACCGACACTGGGATGTATGCATTAATGACGCGTGCAACATGTCACATCCACATCAAATTCGTGCATTGTTTGCAATCATATTGACCACCTGCTCTCCTTCATGTCCAACAGAGCTATGGGAGAAATATAAATCGCACATAGCTGAAGATATTTTACGTCGAATACGCGAGGAAAATTCAAATACGAACATGGATTTCTCAGCAGAAATCTACAACGAAGCTTTGATAATGATTGAAGATTTGTGCTTAGAAATAGCGAACAAAGTTCTCAATCAATTGGGAATGCCATCACCGAATCGATCTGCTGCTGCTTTGTTCGACGTAGAATGGCGTCGTGAACAAAATTACAACACGGGTGATCTTTTGTCGTATGTGCAATCAAATATTTCTAAGCTAACGCTTGAGCAAAAAGGCATTTACGATCAGATAATGCAAACTGTCAATAAAGGGGTTGGAGAAATCTTCTTCTTAGATGCGCCAGGAGGAACTGGTAAAACGTTCCTAATTAGATTGATTCTGGCAGCAATTCGATCCCAAAATGGCATAGCCTTAGCTCTTGCGTCGTCAGGAATAGCTGCGACACTTCTACCAGGTGGAAGAACTGCTCATTCCGCTTTGAAATTGCCATTGAACATGCGATTCATTGAAACTCCCACGTGCAACGTTTCCAAAGCATCCGGCATGGGAAAAGTATTGCAGAAATGCAAAGTTATTGTTTGGGATGAATGCACAATGGCACACAAAAAGTCGCTCGAAGCTCTTGATCGATCATTGCGAGATTTGCGTGGAAACATCAGACCATTTGGGAACGCATTAATATTGCTTGCAGGAGATTTCAGGCAAACATTACCTGTAATTCCTCGATCGACACCGGCGGATGAAATAAATGCTTGCCTGAAATACTCTATTTTGTGGCGACACGTAAAGACGTTGAAATTAACTATAAATATGCGTGTCCAGTTGCAAAACGATCGATCAGCTGAGATATTCTCACATCAATTGCTGGAAATCGGGAATGGAAAGGTACCAGTTGATCTGATCTCAGGACGAATTTCATTGCCTCATAACTTCTGCAACTTAGTGACGTCAAAAGAAGAATTGGTTGAAAAAGTATTTCCCAATATTCAAATAAATTATAAAAATCACGATTGGCTGAGTGAACGAGCTATTCTTGCCGCCAAGAACAAAGACGTCTACAAACTTAACAATATTATTCAGTCTAACATTCAAAGCGAGGTAGTCACATACAAGTCCGTCGACACTGTTGTGGAAGCAGATGAAGCAATTAATTATCCAACAGAATTTTTGAATTCACTAGATCTGCCAGGGATGCCACCGCACGTACTGCAATTGAAAATTGGCGTGCCAATTATCATGTTGCGAAATATCAACCAGCCAAAGCTTTGCAACGGCACGCGGCTTGCAGTAAAAAAATTAATGAGCAACGTCGTAGAAGCGACAATTTTGACAGGACCTTTCAAAGGTGAAGATGTCCTCATTCCTCGCATTCCTATGATTCCAACGGATATGCCATTTCAATTTAAGAGATTACAATTCCCAATTCGATTAGCGTTTGCGATCACCATCAACAAGGCTCAGGGGCAATCTTTAGAATTGTGCGGTTTAGATTTAGAGACGGATTGCTTCTCACATGGACAATTATATGTTGCGTGTTCTAGAGTCGGCAAACCAGACAATCTCTATATCTGCACAGACAATGGGACAACAAAAAATATTGTTTATCCACAAGCATTGTGAAATTTAATAAACAGTTGTATATAAAACGGACAATATAATAAGAGCGCCCACTGTTGAATGTAACGGCAACACACGCAATATAGATTTCAATTTATTTTAATTCCGAATATTAAATATCTTTCAATTCGGGTTTTTTAAACCGGTTTTTGTTATTTTTGTTATTATTGATTTTCATTTGAATTAATGGTATATATCTGTGTATGTTTTATACATTTGAATTATTAAAAGTTTCATGCAACTAACTTTTAACAAATGTCACATTAGATTTTTAACGAACTGCCCATTTTTGCTAATTTGTAACAAGATTTATTATTAGTTTTATGTGATGTATTTACCTAAATAACTTGCTATTTATTACAATCGAGGCCTATCGAGGCCTATATTAAAGTTGATAAAATTTGATATTCATCCGTTTGAATCGGACCAAGCTTCGCTCTGAAGTATACGTTGATTTGCGAGATGCAGTTGTAAATGACGGTAATAGAACTAAGGTTGGAAGACTATAACTTCTGCAATTTAGTGATGTCACAAGAAGAATTGGTTGAAAAAGTATTTCCTTATATTCAAATCAATTATAAGAATCACAATTGGCTAAGTGAATGAGCTATTGTTGGGGCCAAGAACAAAGATGTCTACGAATTTAAGAATATTATTCAGTCCCTTTTTTAATGTTTGACAATTTTATATATTTTAAGTTTCTTTCTTCTTTTTCAGTGCAATCGATCTGCTTTAGTTCACCAAAATGTCGAGGAAGCAGCAGAACGACGTGTATCCAGACTTGAGGATGCACGGGGATTGCGTTCTGCAGCTTCAGAACTGGTTCTTTCTCAACAGAATGTACGCGACAGGCTGATAGTGGCTGAAAGAGGTCAGTAGGAATATCAAAAGTATCTTTTTTATATAGAATTTGATTTTCTATCTTTGTTTATATTTCAAAATCGTATGTAGAAATGGAGATTTTTTTAAGTTAGTTCCAATTATCTATTTGTCTTTGATTAACATTTAATTAGTTACAATTATCTCTCTGTCTTCCCTTAACATTTAATTAGTTACTTTTATGTTTCGCAATTTTGTATGTTGTCTGAAATACTCTACTTTGTGGCGAAATGTGAAGACGTTGAACTTAACTACAAATATGCGTGTAGAGCTGAAAAACGATCGATCAGATGAGCTATTCTCACACCAATCGTATGTAGATTTATAACAAGATGTATTAATTTGTCATTATTGTTAGTTTTTTGTAATGTATTTACCTAAATAACTTTCTATTTATTTGAATCGAGCCTTATATTAAAGTCGATAAAATAATTATAATCACTGAACGTCGTTACAAGGTTGTATTGGGGCAAATTTGTGAACTGTCATAGAAAACAGAACATTTGATGTTCATCCGTTTGAATCAGACCAAGCTTCGCTCTGAAGTATACGTTCATTTGCGAGATGCAGTTGTAAATGACAGTAATAGAACTGAGGTTGGAAGACTATAACTTCTGCAATTTAGTGACGTTAAAAGAGGAATTGTTTGAAAAAGTATTTCCCTATATTCAAATCAATTATAAGAATCACGATTGGCTAAGTGAGCTATTGTTGGCGGCAAGAACAAAGATGTATCCAAACTTAACAATATTATTGAGTTGGTTTTTTAATGTTTCGCAATTTTATATGTTTTTCTTATAACTTTTTTTCTTCTTTTTCAGTGCAATCGATCTTTGATTTGAATTCAAATCATATAGTGAATTGACCTCTTGGAGTGACGCGATCATTTGCAAGCACGATGATAAACGCGACAGACTGAGAGTGGCTGAAAGACATCAAAAATATTGTTTACCCAGATTGTATACAAGACATCAAAAATATTGTATACAAGAGATCAAAAATATTGTATACGCATTGTGAAATTAATAAAAATTGAAACGTGTGCTTTCTCTTTTCTTTCTTTTCCATTTAACCAGACTGAGCCACAGCAACGCGTGGCAGGGTACAGCTAGTAGAAAATATAATTATTAAGGATGAATGTGAGTTTAATAGGTTTGATACAATGCTCCCATAGATTGTTCTATCAACACATAAGTCGAACCAATCTGCCTTTGGAGATGCCGGTAGGCAGAGCAATCATACTGTTTAACCGTGTGTGTCCTCATATAGACGTATTTCATGTGTCGCTCAGCTCCTTCAGGAAAAATCGCTTGAATTGAGTGTTGTACTCGTACTTGAAATAATTTAAAAAATTTATATTGTATTATCTTACATGTCACATTTTTTTGTAGTGTTTTAGTGTAACACATACATTTTTACAATAGTTTTTATAAGTCTTAAAATGTTGAACTGTTTTATACGTGTTTTTTTTGTACTTGTTATGTTTGCTCCTTGTACAAATTAGGGAAACCTGTAATGTGCAAAGGACCTGAAAAAAATTAATTAATTAATAAATGGAGTTTTAAAAAAACTGATTTTTTAGGGTATTATTACTAAGATTGGTGAATGAGAGTAAGACGTGGACATAGAAAATAAATAAAGGTAGTTGATTGTGCTACCAATTATAAAAAAGGAGTGTCAATGTATGATAGAATAAGAAATGTAGTTATTAAGCTAAAAACTAATATGTCAAATAGGATGAAGAGAGCACAAGGAAGTAGAGGCACATGTTGAACGGTTAGGTGAAAGAATACCGACTAAACAAATTTAAAAAGGAAGCATGAGTGAGAGTCATGGTAAATGACAGCCAAGAAAAGTATCATTGGAACAAGTGAATGAAATTTTGAAAGGAGGAAATGTAAAAAGTAAGAGAAATAGAGGAATCTGAATAAGAAGATTTATGGATGTGGAGGAGGCGATGAAAGATAAATCAGAAAGTATATCGTGATGGGAAAGTTTAGCGCTCTAATATTTCCGCCTTCTCTAACAAGGAGATGGTCTAGATGGTTTATATGTAAAAGACTCACACCATTGGGGGCGTGACTCAAAAAGCGAAATAAAAACCACCGATACCCTGGCAAAAAAAATCTTTGGTTAAAATACTATTCTTTCTTGTTATTCTCTCGTTTTTTCCCTACATCAATAATATGTATCCTCAGCCTTTCACTTTATAAAACAATTGAATGGTAGGTTAGGAAAGATTACCACCAAGCAATAAGCCCGTCATATCGTATTCTGTATAATGAAGTTTTAAATGAACAAATAAACATAATAACCTTATTATTTCGTAAAACGTCTCGCTTTGAACATCTCGCTTTTTTTTGCCTTCTGACGCAAGAGAAATAAAGAGCTACAATATTATTGTAAAAAATACGTTTCCGATTTTTCTGAGAAGTCCAAACAATTGTTTAAACATATTATGTACAAAAAAAACAACAAAAACCCCTCGTTATTTTAAACACTCTCAAAAAATAAACTTTTTTATTTAGTTAACAATTTAACGTAGGACTCCATGATAGACGTATACGTGCTTATAAGATATAATAACAAATATGAATTAGAAAATATTTGTTTCACTTTTTAAGAAGGTTAATGTTATTTTATTATTTCGTTATATGTAAAACAACCTGGCGAGTTTATTGTCACGGGGAAATATATTTCGATAGTTAGAAAAATGTAAAAAAAAATTGTGGAATACTTAATAAATACCCGTGACGAGTACAATAAAAAACGCAATATAAAGCAGGTGATTAAATTGCATTGCTGCCACTGGATTTGACTATGTATGACAATTGCTGATACGTATCATGTTGCTTATAAGGCAAGGAGTTTCAGTAGTCGTAGCTTATCTACGTGTTCTGCCCCCATTTGGTATCCGATAACTAGCAACAGTTCTAAGTCATTAAGTTCGATGTTAAACAGGTCATAAGAGAAACCTAGACTGAGAGAGAATGAAACCCGCAACCTCTAAACAAGTTTTTTACCGACTAAGCCACGAAGGTTGTCCGACATTTGTCGGAAAGTTATTTGAGTTACTTGATTGTTTTTATTTTCTTTCTATAGTATGTTATATCTTGTTGGATACTTTCTCAAAAAAGAATCTTAAAATAGATTTCGCTATATTTTTAGCTCTATACTTAACATTCGTAAGAAAAGTAGCACATAATTTCGGCAAAAGACTTTAAAGTGAGATGTGATCTCTATTGGATGGTGTCATTGCTTTTGATTCGGTAGTCTTGTCAACAAATCAGTTGTATTCGATGGCATAGCCCATTTAATGCCATGGATATTAAGAACTATGTAAATTAATTTGTTTGTTTCAATTTACATTACAATTACAAAAAAATATCGATATCGGAAAATTTATTTATCAATACCATTCCGTGTGCAAGTAGTTGTTGCTCTTAACAGCTCAATTCATAAATACAGCAACAAAAACAATCTTAATTTAACGATGATTTTCCCTCAATAATTATCAAAACCAATGTTTGCCAATCAACAAAAGGTTTTCTATTTTTCCTATTAGTAATTTATTTTTGTATTAACAGGTGCACATCTCTTCTAACGCTTAAATAGTAATTAATATGCAAGCATACCCAAAAATAATGGGATAGAGCTATGGGTAAAATCCATACTTTTCGCAATAAAGGTGTCGAGAAATCTATACGTTGGGCAGGCACTTACAGAGTGATCGGTTTTTTAGGACTTGACCACATACGAGGGAAAGGTTTAGTCTGTCGCCGTCTATAAATAAGATATATACCATCCCTGTACGAAGGAAAATTCCAGTAAAAACCCCAAATCAGAGACTTCTTTAATATTTATGAATTATGATTAAGAAACTACACACATTTCTGAAATGTTCGAAGACTTCCAAGAATGTATTCCAGTAGTTTTAAATGTTTTTCATAGTTGTTGCCGTATTGAATTAGAAAAAATTATGACCGACGTTTTGAGTACGTTGTAGCCTTTTCCTCTGGGTGATGTCAAATAAATTTAATGCATATTATACCGCTTTGAAATGTCTGTCATCATTTAAGCCAACTTAACTCGTCATCAACTCTATATAACATTTTTAAATCATAAATTTCGAATTATCACAAACAATTCTTCGCAATCATGTTGAATAGTAGATCCGTTTTCTTGATACAAAATTCTTGTAAGTGAATTGGTTTATTGCTGAGCATACCACTAACCTAAGATTAAAAAATATTTCAAATCTGGTTTCTGTTACAACTAAGATATTTTTTGCTTAACGCTGCAACTATTTTAAAAGCGATCGATCTACTCGTAATATAACTTACAACTATTTTAATCAGATATTTTAAATATAAAGTTGAAAGCAACTCAAGTGGAAACTAGTACAAAGGTGGAAATTGCACGCAGGATATTATTAAGGTTCAAAATCTTCTAGACTAAACAAGTTAGAGGAGCCTGTATGGATCACGCTGGTCATGTCAATTGCATGATCAGGCGATATTACAGTTGAAATTTGATATATCTTTCCTCAGTACTACATCAACTAAAGCCGATAGACGACTTGTTATTTCGTTATATTCTGAAACGTTAAAAATTGAATATCGTGTGATAACCAAATTTCTTTCAAAATAATACAGAAGTCATTTTATTACTTTTGGATTTTCTTTTCTTTAGAAATAAACTTGATAACAGAGCGATATTCAATTTTTAACATTTCAGAATGTAACGATACAACACAGTTCTGTCTAATCTAGATGCCATCCTAATGAAGGTAAAGGTTTATACGATTAATATCGTTTGACTATGCGTGGGGCATGACCGATATAGTATCTGCCCATATACGATCTAAGTTGTTCAGGTCGTAAACTTTTGGACCTTACTTTAATAGCTTGCTTAATTGACACGCAAACCTTTTGTTTTGTAACTCATAATCTAAATATTTATGTGTTATTTCACTATTTTCACTTTCTCTCAGTGACGTGATTAACTTTAGATTATCTCCGTGGTTTAGTTGTTAAGACACCGGTCTTATGATCCGTGTGTCTCGAATTCGATTCTTAGTATCCAATTTTTTTTAAAAGGCATGCTGTCATGTTTTAATTTTCAGGATACTTTTAAATATTTCTGGTTGGTTGGAAGATATTGCGATATTGTAATAAAACCACAATGTTTATAAAAAATGGTATAAAACAGTTTTTCAAGTACATAATTTAAAAAACTATCACCAATAATAACAATCACTTTATAATACATAATGTACTCGTATATTTGGCAGTTAACATTATTGTTAATAAACCCTGTGAGTTTTTTTAATGTTAGAAAAGACGTTTGTTTTACTTGCTGGTATCATGTTTTTAAATTTTGAAAAAAAAAACAACACAGACTTTTTATTTTTTATTCACCACTATTTTATTTAAAACTAGTAGGTAGTGAACAAAATAAAACACTTGTGAATAAAAAATAAATGTTTTATTTATTTTATTAAAAATTCATTTACTCCGTTAAATTTATTATCCTACGATATAAGCTAACATTCATATCAGAGGCAGTATTTTTCTGGTTGGTTTAATATATAATAATGTAAGTTTTAAACAATAATGTACGAAACTTTATAGCCCAAATGAAAGTAGTATTCCAATGGGTTAACATATACGAGTACCAGCGTTCTTTGTTAAAAGGAAACAAGTGGATTACAACCATAATGCCAATGGTTACTGGGTTCCTTTTAATTGTTAAATTCTGGCATATAATTTGCGAAAGAATCAGTAATGTAAAATAAATTATGGTTACTTTAAAATTAATAAACTTAAGGACCTGTTTATAAAAACAATAAAAGAAAACTTTTTAGAAAATATAAGCTGTGAAAATAAAATAATCTCTCTTTAAATATTAATAACTCTCTAATAAACGTTTCTGTAAAGCAGAAGAAAAAATAATTCGTTTAACAATGACAATTAATATCTAGGCATGTTTTAATTTTTTTTGAAGTATTATTCGTTATATAAAGTGCGACCTGGTAATAATCTCTTACAACCAACCATAAAGATTCTTAAGAGGCCTGAACTGTTTATTTCAATCATATAACATAGTACCCTTCAGATTCGAATTAGTAATGTGGACATATTGCAGAGAAGGTTGTATTTAGATCTAATAATCGAGCCTTTAGGTTAAAAACCAATGGAGTAGGAACGAACGATCTTATTTACTAATATGTTGTGTAGAATATTTTCGTGGAGATCGTTATATGATATAGATTTCGGGTACTCAATGTATCAATGGGTTGGTGCTGAAAGGGGGAGTTTACTTGGCACCAGCTGCCTTTACAAAAAAAACATTGAAAATATGGTGGCAAGTAATTTTTTTCAAACTCAAGATTTTTCTCAATTTCAAGTTATTTAAATACGTGACTTACAAGTCGCATGAGAATCGACGGAGGGCTGCATGTGGCCCGCGGTCCGCAGTTCGCCCAGGCCTGACCTAAACTGTTAGGAAGTTGATAAATGCTATGTTATCCATTGCCTGTTCATCAAGAATTTACCTTTCATGATTTTACAGCTTTTTTACATGAAATATTTATCTTAGCATATTTTTTTGAAAATATGCTTACTTTTTTATAACCCAATATTACAAGACCTTGCTTTAAAACTCTGGTAAAAATGTAATTTTCTTGTATTCATGTCAGTACTTATCAATCATTACTCTAAGCCAAACAACTAAGTTAGAATATTAATCTTTTTATTTATTTAACACTTTAATTGTAAATCTAGTGGGATTATTTCCAGGCGGCAATCTCTTCCAATCAACCAGACAAAGTAAATTAAGCAAGTTACATGGTCTCAAAAAACACTCAAATGATCCTCACGAAATCCATAAACACATACATACGTAAGCATACCCCCAAAAACCCCACAATGACGAACAATCACTCGAACATTCCTTTTCATGTAAAGTGAGATATCATCAATCAAAGGGAAATGAAGGGATGGTGAAGAGGAAAGGAAATCAGAAATGAAACACGTTACATTACTGACTACAAATCAAGAGTTTTTTCAGTCGCTTCTTAAAGCGCGCCAAGGCCGGAGTGAGTCTAACATTAGTTTGTAACTGTTTCCAGAATCTCACCGCATGGACAGTAAAAGATGACGAAAAAAATAAGAATGATGAACCAGAAAGGGCAATAAACAATCTCTGTTAGAGATTGTTTATTGCGCTAGTCCATGATCGGAAAGACGCTGTGAATTTTCGGCAAGATAAGAGGGGGTGGTGGGATAATTAAGGATTGTGTACAATAGAGACAGTATCCCAGGCTGTAAAAGCTGACTTTTCAATTTGATTAGGTGTTTCAAATGTTTATTAATATTTTGGACGCAAAGTAAATGTTGAGATGCTTATTAATTTTCTTTTGAACGAAACGCCATCTTTGAATTAATAAAATAAATTAAAACTAAGGAAACTTAAGAGTTTTCAAAGAACTGAAAAAAAAAATGAGAAGCAATCCACAAGCCCTAAAACAAAATGTAGAATTTATTTGCCACAGTTTTCAAATACATAATCAAACAATCTCGTATTGTCCTGAAAGCAATGAAAATAAAAGTTTGTCATTATTACTGATGCTCTCAACGTATAAAACCCGACGGAAAAGTCTTTGTTATAAAATCCGATTAATTATTTTTCTTCAGTATCCGATATAATTTCGCAATTCCATCAATAATTCAATTAACCACCAGAAGAATTCTCCTGAATGGGAAATTCCATCATATTGTATTGGGATTCACTGAGACTATCGACCGATGGACTCGCAATAAAGATTAATTTTCGCCAATTTTCATTTCATTGAGGAAATTTCTTTAGGAGGAAACGCCTTGTTTTCTCTTTGCGAAGTTTTTCAATAAATCTTAATTAAATACAGGCCACAACGCTTGCTTGAATATTTTGGTAAACTATAAAAAAAAAATCAGTTTATTTTTTTTAATGTGTTTAAACTTAATTTTATATTTATAAAATGCTTTGAAGGTCATATCTCTCGAGTCTAGATTGTAAATTATTATATGCTCTAAATAAGCCAAAAAAAATGGTACGTCATTTGATGGTTCTTATCGATCTCTAAGTTTTTGTTTAACCCTTCCCTTACGGTGATAAAAATAATACGCGTGTTACGGTGTTGGGTAGTGAGTACGTAATCAAAAATTAGCGATTATAAATCGGAAAAATAAGAACATTCATAGATAATCCTCTTAATTAATTATAATTGAAGTTAAAAATTATAATAATTGAGATTTATTTGCTGAAAACATTAAAAAACCATCTGGCACCGCTCACGGAACGGGCGTACGTCCAACCTATTTGCAAGCTTAGAAGCTACTAGCGGCGCGGAATACAGTCGCATACCCCGGCGCTTACGCATATGCTTGCGGCGTTGAGGCAATTCAGCTCCTCGCAATTCAGTCTAGTATGCAAGAGTGAGATGCGAATATAGTGTCGCGCTTCCCGCATACTATTCACCTATCGTCAAGACGAGGCGTTCGCCGCGTTTAAATGCGAATTTGTTTTCGATCTTTACAAAACACCTCGATGTAGTCGATAAATTCTGATTATTATTAATATTATTTTTTAAATCAATGCGTAAATATATTATTGAGGAATACCTAAAATCTTAACCTTGTATTTATTATATTTATAGAGATATTGATGGTTATTAGAAGCAATGTGTAGAAGATACCCAACACAGGGAAGGAAAGGTTAAAATAAATTTTAGGTTTAAGGAGATATTAGGTGGTAGTACCTTGTGGATAATGCTGGCCTATCTAGAGTCACCTAGAAAGTGCTTAACCTCCGATTTACTGACATCTCGAATTTTTAGCGTTGGCTCCAAGTAACTGTTAGTGTACGGACAGCAGCCATCTCTAAGACAGATCAGATCAGCTTCTGTTCCCATCCACCTTAACTTCGAGGAGGAGCACAGAGGCTGATCAATTATGCTGCTGTATTTTACTTTCAGTTTAATCTTTTCCACCCCTATCCATATAAGTATATCCCAAAACGATTCTAGAATACTCCTGCTCCCATTTAATATCCACAGTTGCACGTTTCATCTAATATCTAGTAATACACGCGATAATTCAAGTCTTTAAATATCATGGGTATTTAATATCAATACCAATAATATAGCTAGTACTCGATCATTTTCGAACATCTCAATCAGAAAAAAAGTATTCTACCAACAAGGCAATTGAAGTTTATCGGTAATATTTATATGAAAACCTATTGCAAACAAGAATCGTCAAGAATCAACCAGCCCGGAACTTCTGTCCATTAGACCAATTCAGGCATTTTAAAATAAAATTTCGTTATATACAGTACAACGTGGCGGATTTATTAACAAGTGCCTATTTCTGTCAAGCAAACATAAATATATTAAAAATAAGTCTTAAGTGAAAACCAATTTAGATTCCTTTTTGATAAAATTAGTTTCCAACGTGAATTGAACTCGTAACTAAGTCATCCGGAAAACAAACTGTCCAAAGTTCGCAAAGAATCGATTTCGAAACATCAGAATTAAAAGTTAACATTTTAACCACTACACCATTAGCTCTTTGAATCGACAGCTTAAGCCTTTTTTCATATCTTAAAACCCTTTCTATGTATTCAAAATAACCTGGCGGATTTATTGCTAAGTAGCAATCTTTTTCAAACTTACCAGATTATTTTTTTAAAAAGACAAGTAAAAACTAGACTGGTACCTTTTTTTAATAAATTTGGGTACTCGTTACCTCCACATTTTATGGAGTTCAAACAAATATTTAAGTATTTCTTGTAAAAGCGAAATATTGTCAGAAATAGCCTTAAAACGAAACCTTAAATTTCAGGAATATTTTTTTTTTATTTGAGAGTTATTCATATCCTTAACTTTTTTCCACAAAAGATTAGCCAGGGATCAAAGAATATACGATATGCTGAAGTTTGAAAACATTTTTTTCTTAATTACGTCTATCCACTCGATCTCGTTTCCAAAAGACTCTAATGGAAGTCGTAAGACAGAATAAAGTAAGTCTCTTAATCCAAACAAAGAAGTTTTCTTCATCGTCGTCTTATTGGGATGATTTCATTATTTTCTGAAAACAGCACTGTCACCGGCAGTCTTATTTTTCTCAACGTTCCCTGTCGACGACATTTTCCTTCATAAATCATCTCGAAGTGATTAATGATGTATCCGACTTAGCATTCAAACACGAGCCAGATGGATGACCACTGGAATTAGTAATTATAAACCAACAAGATTATTATGACAAATAAATGGTGAACCATAATTACGTAGTTATTCATTTATATTGAATAGACACGTTTTTATTATTTACCATTTATTAACGGTAATTATCCGAGTGTTATAAAAGTTGATTAAAAAAATATTTTAATAATGAAAAATATATTTAATGTGGAAAAGTACATATGTCATCCGGAAAAAGTGCAATGTTCAAATCTGCTATAAATTAATTCAGGAAAATATGGCGCAATATAAATGTCTTATGTTTTGATATTTAACAATAAATACCTTTATTTCACTAATTATTCAAATAAAAACTTACCTTTCGATAATTATTCAAATATGAAGTTCCACAAGGGTAAAGCCAAAACCTTTGATAAAATGTCTTGTGTTTTATTTTAAATTTTCGTTGAATTTGATACAACCTGACGGGTTGATTGATATGTAACAATTATTCCAATCAGTGCTTGAAGTGGAAAAACACACTTCTTAGCTTAATTGGTAAGACGCCTGTCTCTCAAGTAGAAGGTTGCGGATTCGATTCCCATTGCAACTCAGATTTAAAAAAAGGATATATGTCTGCTTTTCACTTTAAGCCTATTTAAAAATATTTCTTGCTAGTTGGAAGATATTGGGACATGGCAACGCTTGCCAGGTCATCTAGAGACAAGGCAACATTTCAAAACGAATAAACGTATTAATAAAATCTTATAAATCTTTTATGAAAGTTCACGTTGTGTTATAGATACAAACTTAGTATTATTTTTCATTGTAATCATAGTGGCACCGTTATTCGCAGCCTAACATTTCACTTAAATAATTATTTGTATATATGATACACTATTCCAATGGGAAAGGTGACTGGCGGGAAATGAAATACAAGACATTGTTAATTTTAAGTTTACATTAACTTTTATTCAAAATACATTCCTTGTGAGTCAATACAATACTGGAAGCGGTTGTAAAATATTCTGAAGCCCTCCTGAAACTCATTCTTTGGAATTGCCTCCAAAATCGTGTTAAACTTAAATTCGAAGCGTCCGGTTCAGTCCTTAATGTCAAGACGCTAATAATAAAACGAATAAAAATGTCGCCGAAAAATCAAGTAGCCGTTCACAGCAATTGGAAATTTCAAGACGCTCTATGCAACGAATTTAAACCAAATATCTTGTTCTATACGCGTACAAAATTTAGTTTTTCTCAAGAACTTAAAAGCATGCAGACCATCGGCACTAATGCAAGAACACTAATAAATAGACAACATACTCGTACAATAAATGTACATACCAACGCACTGTTTCCCTGTCAGGGTTGTCAGACAGATCAGGTCGCTAGGTTTTCTTATCATGAGAAAAATATTTCCCTTCCTTTCAATTACACACAGTTTCTCATATACTCGTAGCTCCTGTGATGTATTTCGACTTTTTCTTTCACAATATCACTCACTTGATTCAACCGTACTTTCCTTGATCTTACTCGACCACGCCTTCCACTTACATTAACACTACGTCTTACATTAACATTAAGCATTTTTTCATTAATTTGTTTTACATGTTAAAACTATGTAATTAAGAGTGCTCGTCTTCATCCTTATTTATAATACATCAGTCTTACGTTGGCATTAATCTTATTCATTTTATATTCAACCATAATCTATCATACTTGGTCTTCCACTTCTAGGTCTTCCACTCATATTTGCATTGTCAATTTGCTTAACTAGTATTTTGTCATTCATTCGTTCCACGTGCTCAAACCATCTCATAGCTCCCTTCTTAACCTTACTCAACACATTACCCATAATTTTACATATACCCCTAATTACTTTATTTCCGTCATACGTTGTAATCCCATGTACAACTCTCGGTGCACGCATTTGGATTACATTTATTCGATTTCATTGAGTAGTTTTTCACCTCCATATTTCTCTTCCACACATTTAAGTTGGTTCTAAATTACTATTTTAGACTATCACCATGGAAGATGGATACTGTTTCGTTTGAGTATATATACTTTAGACCTCCGTTGACTTAGTGCCTTACAAACAATAAACATAAATCCCCGACGTTGGCAATCACTCTGGCGAAGGCTTCTCTGTCTTGCGCGACCCGGAACAGCTCCTCCACACGTCTCATTCCGGTCCAGTCTCTTATATTTCGCAGCCAAGACGTTTGCCTTCTACCTGGACCACGATGTCCCTCGATTTTCCCCATGAGTATTAATTGGAGTACACTATATTTATCTCCACGCAGAATGTGACCCAGATATGAGATCTTACGGACCTTAACATCTTTCAGCAGCTGTCTACTGCAGTCAGCTCTCCTCAAAACCACTGAATTACTGACCAGATCTGTCCATGGTATGCGAAGCATTCTCCTGTGCAACCACATTTCGAATGCTTCTAACCTATTCATAGTATGCACTTTCAGGGTCCAAGTCTCTGCGCCATACAATAGTACAGACCAGACGTAGCACCTCAACATTCTCTGCCTTAGTTTCAAATTCAAGTTATCATTGCAGAATATTGATCTCATTTTGTTGTATATGAATAAAGGATGTTAATTCAGAAAAAAATATTACGGATCATTACATTTTTATAATGAATGTTTCCGAGCAACTTTTATTTTGAAAGTAGTCCATTATTTATGTGGCGTGATTAAATAAAAACATTTAAATATACTAATAATTATAAATTAAAAGAAAAAATCCTCAAAAAAGTTTTGCAGGCAAATTGAACAAAGGAAAAACTAGTATTTTATAATCACCAAAATCCTGACTAACGCTAGATGACTAAATATTAACAACGAGAAAAGATATTATGCGCTTTAACCCCTTTGTATTTACTCTACAACGTTGTACTCGTATATAAAGAAAAGTTTCTTATTTTTTATTGTGAAAATAAAAGGTTTCGCGTGATTTTATTTTGCACCTTTATGTTTGAATTATGGTTCGTTTACCATAAGGGTAGCTTCAGAATAATCTCAGTATAATAGGAAATATTTAATATAATAGAAATAGACGAAGCCTTCCTATTCCATATTTTATGAGCCTTTTATGGGGGCCGAAGTAAAACAGCCGCTGTTTTATATAAGCATCTGTTTTTCAATAAAAACAACACAAAAAAGTGGGCTCGGAGAGACAGTAAAAAGGTTCTCCGAATTTAGTGATATTTTTCTATCTTTTACATTTTCTGATGCTTTTAGACTTATTAAAATTTCATTTCCAGCTAACTAGAGAATTTTGCTACAAAAAATTCTACCGGGTCAAAGTTTTTCAAAAAAAAGAGTACCAGTCAACATTTATGACATTAGAGTATTATAAAACAAACCACGAAGAATCTTGTGTATACATCACCTAGTTGTTATTGATTGGGCTTAAAGACCGGATTATCTCTTTGAGTCATTTTTAGAAAATATACAATATCTACAATAATTAGCGTTTGATTTTTAACAATAATTAGTTCACTTTTTACATCTTAAATATGTTCACGGATCACCTAAATTTTCAACGCATGCTGAAAAAGACATTCAAGATCTCTTTCAAACCCCAACCAAGATCAAACCTCTCCCAACTTTACCCTGAACATTGTGAAGAAGCCCTCCAACACTACATCCTCACTTGGGCCGTGAAGCTCCAAGTAAGGATCCTCCAATCGCTGCCTTGGAGGCTTATGAAAGTAAGTCTGACCTACCTTTCCATTATGAGCACAGGCTTCCAAAGCATCATCTATTGCCTGACTAGTCCGCCTACAGTATTAGCAGGGAGGGTCAAGGCCTGAGTGAATGTGACAAAATGCAAGTAGCCTGAACGAGTGGACACGTACGTGCTAAATTATTAGTATTAAAACAATAAGTGTTAAGAATTGTTATCTAGTTGTAAATTAGTATGTAGTTGTTAAAAAAGAAAATTTACATGTAGGAAATTAAAATGAAGTCAGTTCATAATTATAATACATAAATTAGATTAGTTCTTGAGTTATAAATGTGGATCGGTATAACCTTTGACAAATGTTTGTACAATAGATTACTTTATTAACAATAAAAAACAAAGAAAAAAACATCTAAAATATTTTTCTACCCAGCAAAACTAGAAAAATGCTTTAATATTTTTTTTGCTATGCCACTATTTCGTTGTACGAGTATTTCGGGTACACTAATTACTACGAAGCATATTTTACCAACCAAAAATATGTTAAACAGCTTGTGAAAAGAACATTGGAATAAACGGGAACCATTGTTTCTTTCATTTTATTGTATTTTAACACACTTTCGTTATATACAGTAAAACCTGGTGGGTGTCCATGTGGTGATTTCTTCCAACCAACAAGAAAGGTGTTTAACCCTCCGATCGGTGACAGCCCCGGCGGCGTTAAAAAAGTGACAAGGTCTCTAGGGACCGTCAAAAAATTGTATGGTATTATCATCATGCAGGTGTGTCTTGATGGTTTTGTATGTTAGCTTATGGTTGTATAAGGTGCCTTAATGTATATAGAAGGATAAAATATAAGTATAAAGGCAAAAAAATAAATTTTTTTTTGGTAATTTAGGTTTTATTTGACAGGTAAAAAATAAAAGTTGTAATAAATGTATTATTGTGCTGCTTATTCATGATCAGCTAACGCAAGAATGCAGGTATCGCACCGATACAATAATGCTGAATGCTCAGCATAAACTGTTTTATTGCAGGTATAGCAATATGATCTGGTTTTGCGCTGGCGTCCGTTCTGCGCACGATATACCTGGCACGATGGCCGATTCGTACAGATGCAAATGAAGGTTCAGCTCCTGATTTTGGTCTTGCTACTACCGGAAAATATAAAAAAAATAAAATATGTTATTTCTATGTTTGTGCGTTTCGATATTCAATTTCGATTTTACCTTTACATCAAATGCTTCCATAGCAATTCGAATTTTGGGATAGCACATTATGCGTGTATGGTGATAATACCATACAATTTTTAGCTTATGGTTATGTAGCTTATGGTTATGTTAGCTTATGGTTGTATAAGGTGCCTAAATGTATATAGAAGGATTAAATATAAGTATAAAGGTAAAAAAATTAGTTTTTTTTGGTAATTCAGGTTTTATTTGACAGGTAAAAAATAAAAGTGGTAATAAATGTAATATTGTGCTGCTTATTCATGGTAAGCTAACGCTAGAATGCAGGTATCGCACCGATACAATAATGCTGAATGCTCAGCACAAACCGCTTTATTGCAGGTATAGCAATATGATCTGGTTTTGCGCACGATATAAGTTGCAAACGAAGGTGCAGCTCCTGATGTTAGTCTTGCTACTACCGGAAAATATAAAAAAAATGTTATTTCTATGTTTGTGCGTTTCAATGTTCAATTTCAACGTTACATTTACATCAAATGCTTCCATAGCAATTCGAATTTTGGGATAGCACATTATGCGTGTATTGGTTGCTCGTTCTTTGATATTTGAAATTGCTAATTGTTTTGTCAACAATTGCAAAAACGAACGTCGCTTGTCTGTTTTTTGAACAGGCTTCATCTCATCGTAAATTACGAATGCGGTCAATGCAGCAATATCTATAATGTTGAGGAACATTACAAGTGGCCAACGATTTGTTGAACGTTTGCATGAATAAGTGCCAAGCATCTGATCCATTGTGTCCACCCCAGATTTATGGGCATTATAATCCAGAATGACCATTGGCTTTCGCTTATCGGTTTCACTATCTACCGAACAACTATAATGCATTGTATACAACAGCAGGACCGATTTATTCTTCTTCGGCACGGCAAATACAATTCATTTACGATTTCTTTCAATAATGGTACAAGTCAGGTATAAGGTCCCTAAAGATCTTGTACCTGATTCCCGTACAAAATGTTTTCAAACCGTAATAAAACACGAACGAGTAATCTTACCGCTTTGAAACCGATTTTAATCGCTTCAGCATGTTTTTTTTTTGGAATACATGCAGCATCACGTTTTCAAAACATACAAAGAGAAAGTTGTGAGCAAACAAAAATCGAAAATGTCCCCAGGGACCTTGTCACTAATCGGAGGGTTAAGAGAACTTAAGTGAAAATCAGACAAATCTTTTTCAAAAATCTGGTTTTCAACGGGAATTAAACCCGCAACCTCTGGGTTAAGAGACTTATGTCTTACCAGCTCAGCCGCGGAGGTTGTCGTTTTTTTTACCTTTGGAAAAATAAAACAAAACACACGGCTGAAAGATCAGTATTTTACCAACTAGGACAACCTTAACTACAAGTTTTATCCTCATACTAATCTAAATAACATTAATTATTATAAAAGACACCCTTAAGTTATGTGATATGAGTAGTACGAAAAACATACATTTTAGATTGAATTTATTTACATACTAATGTTCTTGTTCACATTTTGAATAAATAAATTACTTCACTTTAAGCCCACGCGAAGAAATTTTATAAATAATGAAGAAATTCACAAACGAGTCTAAAAATAGTTACTACTTCTGCCTCTCCAGTATACGCGTAATCAAATCAACGAGTGACAACACTCGAAACACTCTTGCCAACATCAAACAACTGAAATAATGACGTGCGTTGTGTTTTTTGCGTATTTGTAAAATAGATGACATGAAAAAAAAACAATTGATCATAATACCTGGATAACTTCTATATATTTTCATCCAATGATTCATTGAGACAAAGTATGGGAGATTCAGTTAGAAATAAGAATACCAGCGCATATTGTTGGCTAAGTATAAAAACATACGAGTATAAAAATAAACTCAGTTGCAGTGAGAATGAATTATATTAGCTCTTACAGTTTTAACGTTATTAAAGGAGTTGTTTTAATTCAAAAGAACACTTACTGCAAATAAATCAAAATCAGTTGTATAAGGTCTTTCGGGATGTTGTACTGCGTGGTTACTAATGCCTGTAAAGCACTACTGATGCCTGTAAAGCACCGGAACAAAGATTGTCAAGTAGGTGGATGGTTACCGCTCAATCCTCGGTGATTCAGATGCGACTTCAATGAAGCTCGATGAAAAGAAAAGATTCCTTGTTGGCTGGTAGAACTTTGTAGAAATAAAAACACAGTATGATGTTTCAGAAGACGATAGTATATAATATTTGCTCTACTTTGCGTTCCTTGTGTTTAGCCCATCGCACATCGCAAGCACCTCGATCTGACCGCTTATGCAGTCATTATGCGCTAGCTACTCGTATCACGGCCGTCCGATCATATGACCACACAAAAATACGTTTTAGTACAATATAACAATATTACAAGTAACCGCTCAATCCTCAGTGATTCCGGTGCGACTTCAACGAACCTCGATGAAAAGAAGAAATTCCTCGTTGGCTGGTAGAACTTTGTAGAAATAAAAACACAGTATGATATTTCAGAAGACGATAGTATATAATATTTGCTCTACTTTGCGTTCCTTGTGTTTAGCCCATCGCACATCGCAAGCACCTCGATCTGACCGCTTATGCAGTCATTATGCGCTAGCTACTCGTATCACGGACGTCCGATCATATGACCACACAAAAAGACGTTTTAGTACAATATAACAATATTACAAGTAACGATTTTCAACAATACAAACAAATAAAATGATCTACGTGACGCATACGTTCGATACGATGCCGACGTTTCGAAAATATTGCAGTTTTCATCTTTAGGGCTTGTTCATATGACGAAATTGACTACGAACAAAGTCTAAAGATGAAAAATACAATGTTTTCGAAATGTCGGCATTATAACCTAAATTGCGCGGTACAACGCCCCGGGAGATTATACAACAGGTATTATACAGAAGTATCTATTATACAAAAACTTGTAATTCAGAACAAGGTGCTCACGAGTTGTTTGCGACGAGTACTCAAATTCTTAATACATATGTTATGAACGCTGAAGTGAGGATAATTTGGAAAAACTCGTGCAAATGAGCAGAGTGGAGGGACGACGACGTAGAGTAGACCATCAACCCGATGGACTGGCCAAGTCAGGAACGCAACAGAGTCCTTTGTGACAACACTATTCAAATAGTGAGAGGTGAAGAATCGTCGTGAACTGACTTGAATAGGTGAACCGAAGAATTATTCATGACCTCCATTCATAAGGAATCAACCAAGAAGAAGATTGAATTGATTTTAGTTAAAGTAATTACATGACTCTCTTCCGTTTATTAATTTATTATCTCTATATCCTTGTAAATGTGTAACATTCTTGTGGAATATGATACACCTGGGAGGTTATTACCACGTGGCAAACTCTTTCAACAAACCAGAAATATATGCATCCTTACGTTTATGATAAACAAAATTGAAAACTATTTAAACAAAAACTGAGCCACAACGATAACTAAACTGGTAATCTACAGTTCCGAAGACAAGCGTCTTATCAACTAGGTCTCGAAGGTCGTGACTAAGGAACTAAGTAGTGATAAGTAGTTATCATTTCCAATCTACCATATAATTATTACTCCCATAGTTCTCAAGTTTCGGGCGTAAAACATATACGTTACTAGTATAATAAGGGAACCCCAAAAAACAAAGAAATAGGAAAAAATATGAAATACTCGTAAAATAAAATACAAATAAAATAACGTCTTCTTTTGAAGGGGAACAGGATAGGAGATATGAAAACCAAAACCTTTGATGTGATCGAACCGTGAGGTATGGATGCGTGAGAGTGTAAGGTTGAAGGGCTGTTCTCGTGTAGGCGTTAGATCTCCAAGGTCCATAAGCCAAAGGTAGAAATATAAAATAGTTCAACGAAATTTTCTAAAAATGTAAAACTTAAAATCAAGTTGAAATTTAGCCGATATTGAACATTGAACACCAACCGGCTACGCAGTTCACTTTTTAACAACGGAAAGAATACGATTTTTTATATAAAAAACATGTCAACATTTGGGCTTACAATATTTATTGTATTAAATAAATAAAAAACAAATAAGAATTTCAAAGAAACATGTCGTTCAATTTAATATTTTCCTTTGTCAACGAATAAACCTTTGGTTTTCTATTATAAAATACTCTATTTAACTTTTTAAGAAAAACAAAGAAACCTTCAAAGGGAAAACTACAAATATATGTTTCCAAAAATAACAAGTTGACGTTGGTAAAAAATAACAAAGAAAAAAATGTTTTAACTATATCAATGAGTACTCGAATAAATAATAAGTCCTCGTATATCAAAAGTTCATTAATTTGAAATCAATGAAAGTTTTTCATGTTTGTTTGTTTTTTTATAATTCCTATTTATTACATCCTGTATTATATTTCGTTATAAACTAGGTAAGTCCAGAAAGTAAGTGTACTGAATTTTTGTAGGTTACAATTTTTTTTATTTAAACAAAAAAATTACGTGGTTACCGTAGTACATATGTAAGCTATTTTTCGACATAGTCGCCATTCCTCTCAATGCAGGTGGTGAAGCGGGGTATCAACTTTTTGATGCCTTCCTCGAAGTAGTTTCCCGCCAACCCCTCCGTCCACTTCTCCACCTTCTCCTTTACCTCCTCGTCGGTTGAAAACCTTTTTCCACCCATGTGCAGCTTCAGAGAGGTAAAGAGATAGTAATCTGAAGGTGCTAGGTCAGAGGAATGCGCGGGATGGTTCAGGACATCCCATTTAAACGAGGCGAGCAGTTCCTTCGTGGCGTTGGCCGTGTGTGGTCTGGCATTGTCGTGCAGCAGGCAGACTCCCTTTGTCAGCATGCCTCTCCTCTTGTTCTGAATCACCCTCCGCAATTTTTTTAGGGTCTCACAGTATCTTGCAGAGTTGATGGTCTCCCCTTGAGGCATATATTCAATTAAAATTATGCCTCGACAGTCCCAAAACACGGATGCCATGATTTTCTTGGCTGAAATTGTGGTTTTGAACTTTTCTGATCATCATGCACAGACGTACGACCGTTTTTAAACTCGCGACACCACTTGTACACACTCGTACGATTCATAGCTTTATCACCATATGCAGTTTTCACCTCATTATAAACCTCAACCGGATGTTTTCCCTTCCAAACGAGATAACGGATGACGCCCCGTATTTCGCACTTGGCGGGAGATTGGATTTACATTTTTCACGAAACGTGTTGTCGCGTCGACACTTCTCAAAGTACTGACCTCGAACCGGTCTCGTTGCGGAGGGGAAGGGTCAGGCTACACGGAAGTGTAGCCAACATGTCGAAAAATAAAATCCATCTGGTCGTGAGAGCCTCAGTACACTAACTTTCTGGATACGCCTCGTACAATATATAATATTTTAACCTGGTGGGTTTGTAACCATGTGGAAATATATTCCAACTAACAAGAAAGATGTTATAAAATAAGTGAAAACCAAACCGGAACTCAATTTAAAGCGGGTAGCGGGTTGATTTCTATTATTAAAAATATTAGTTACTAATGGAAATCAACCCGCTACCCCTAAGCTGGAAGACAGACACGCGTGTGTTACAAACTCGTCCACAGAGGATGTAAATTCTGTACTGCTTTAGATTTTTTTTTCTAATACTCGTACATTCAAAATGTGTAATATTCTTTAGTAACAAAAATCTCTACGAATCATAGTTACTGAAAACGTTATTGTATCTACGAATCATAGTTACTGAAAACGTTATTGTATCTACGAATCATAGTTACTGAAAACGTTATTGTATCATACTTTTGTCAATATAGTCTATAAAAGTCTTAAATAATCGGAAGTTCGTTATGAAATACGTTTTATTAATATAACAAAAAAAAAATTATCCAATAAAAAAATTATTTTAATATTTTTTCACTCTTTTCAGTCTTTTCCATGTCCACGATTCACTACCATATATTAAAGGTGGTTCACAAATACTGCTGTTTATCATATATCATAGCAGATTTTGATGTCCGGTTCAAGTATAAATGTTATAGTGCTCCATTGGCTTTGTTTCCTATCGCCACACGCCGTAGTATGAGGGGAAAAGGTGACTAGCATAGTGTTCTAATAAATTATCCCCTCAAGAGCATTGTCATTTTCGTTGAACTTGTGAAAAGCAGCTCAAAGACATCACTAACTTGTTTTAGGTAAAATGGTATGTGAAAGAAATTAAACTCATATCTTAACCGGGATGTAAATAAGAAGTAATGAGTCTTATATTCACCTGAATATTACATATGTACATATAATCACTTCCATTTTCATTTTATCTTGTTTCATTGTTATTTTAATTAATTAATTTTATATTTTCATTGAATGTATTATATTTGATTAATTCAGTGTATTTTTTTTATTAAGTGTTGTTAAACAATACATTAGTGATTTTATATGTCGTTAATGATTCAAATACTGTCGATTTTTTTTAAATTTTGTTTAGTTAATTTCGTTGATTTGTAAACGACATTAAAGTATACTTTTTTAACAAACATATCACGTCATATGCCTTTTGAGATAGGCAGAAAGAACATATTTCCATACCTTTCTGTTTACATGCTCATCTTTTTCTCATGCTTAGTAATCAATTATCATTTTAGTTTTTAGTATAAGCAGAAACCTAGATTACATTAACTTAATAATCTCCTATTTTTTATCAGTAATAAAAGATCGTAAGTTTGATGGAGCTAGTTCAAAAAACATATTTCGACATTTGCATTATTGTGTCAACTCAAATAATTAAATAGAAATAAATATGTTCGTTTTCTGTTTGATGTGCAAATGAATTAAAATTTTCTTGGCAAAATTGATATCGTATTGATACTTTTTTTAAATAAATTTTCGTTAACAATAAAATCTGTCCAACTTATTACATCATATCAGGATGGACTTATTCGACAACCTCCGTAGTCTACTCGATAAGCCATCTATCTTCCGACCCGGAGGTAGTGGGTTCGATTCTCTTTGGGTCCCCTAATTTTTTTTAAAGTTTTTTAATCAGTCTGGTTTTCCCTTCTGGTATCTTCATATATTTATAGTTGGTTGAATAAACTTGTAATAAACTCACTAAGTCGTACAATGGAATAGTTGTATATTAACCATGTTGCAATTTCTTTCAATCACTCAGAAAATTGTTATTGAACCGTTTGATTAAAAATCAGATCGAGAAACTTCCAATTTTCAACATAGAAATGGAAGACATGCGTTCTATCAATTTGTCACTTATCAATTGGATATAGTGTATGCAATCATAATAATTTTTTTTTAAACACACATAGATTAAAAAAATAAATTGTTTATTCCAAGTATATACAATATATATAGTAGATACTTGAAATAAACAATATATATGTATATATATATATATATATATATATATATATATATATATATATATATATATATATATATATATATATATATATATATATATATATTATATATATATATATATATATATATATGTTTATTTTAGGTTTTCAGTTACTTCGCGAACTGTAATATTGGATTCTGACATCAGATCTACCTGGAGATCCCTCAGCAGCTTCCTTACAGCATTTTTTATTTTTTGGCCTGGATGACTCTTTAGTAACATAGTTCTCTGTTTTGGATGTACAGGAGACGGTATCTATTTTAATTGGTATTTTGTGGGCTTATGACCACCTTTGAAGGCTGAGTTAAGTGCTCACTTTATGCCTAGGCAACATTCCTCATTATACCATAGATTCATCTCTATACATCATTTAAATGTTTTTATTCTTAGTGCAGACAAGATGGTTTTTAGTCTTTATGCCATTTGTTGACGAACAATAGTAAGATTTTTTAACAGATGTTGAGGAAACCTCTTTATTCTGTCAATACCTCATCACTCATCTGTCAATACCTCATCTGTCACTGATATATATATATATATATATATATATATATATTATATATATATATATATATATAATATATCTATATATATATATATATATATATATATATATATATATATATATATATAT